>CM055733.1:15170811-15183311 GCA_029465975.1 Dallia pectoralis | reverse complement strand
GAATTGGGATGGGGACAGATGAGGAGATGGTTGGGGTCGTTGGATATGGGAGTTTGGGTCTGGGGTTGTTTGGGTCTGGGGGGGTTTGGGTCTGGGGCGTTATACATACTACATAAATATTCGCTCATTTTAATATTATAATACATTTGATACATTCTACATAAATATTAGCTTATATTAATATTATAATACATGTAATACATACTACATAAATATTAGCTTATTTTAATATTATAATACATGCAATACATACTACATAAATATTAGCTTATTTTAATATTATAATACATGCAATACATACTACATAAATATTAGCTTATTTTAATATTATAATACATGCAATACATACTACATAAATATTAGCTTATTTTAATATTATAATACATGCAATACATACTACATAAATATTAGCTTATTTTAATATTATAATACATGTAATACATACTACATAAATATTAGCTTATTTTAATATTATAATACACGTAATACATACTACAGACATATTAGCTTATTTTCATATTATAATACATTTGATGTATTATGTGTGGGTTTGTGTGTGTGTGTGAACATGAAAGTGTGTGTTTGTGTGTGTTTATGTGGATGTTTATGTGGGCATGAATCTAGCTGTGTTTGTGTGGACGTACGTGGATGACTGTTACCCTGAGGTGAGGTCAGTTGGTCCGCTGGTCAGTTTGTCAGGGTTCTCACACTAACCCCACCAGAGAGAGAGAGAGAGGACGTTGGCGAGAACGTGAAGATAACTAGGGAAAGACCTCAGAAAGACTTTATCCAAAAAGGAGGACAGTGTACAGTAGCTGGTCTTTTACACAGACACACTCTTATCCCCATGGGTGCGCCCGGAAGTTCACCTTGGCTGCGGCTATCTGTGTGTGCTAGGCAGAGAGGAAAGTATCATCAGTGTGTGTGTGTGCTGGATGTGCCCGAGTCACTTAACCTGACACTATTTCTCTCAGTAGCATTCATTTACATCTGTATGCTGTTTGTATTGGCCTAAAATCTCCATGTAGATCTCCTGTTGTCTAAGGACAGATCATTTGTCATTTGTGATGCATGAAATGGGTTGTCAACTTTGACCCTTGTGATCCGTTGATGTTGTTTGTTGATGGGGTGTGTGGATATGTTGTGTTGATATGGTGTGTCGCTGTGGTCGGTCGTTGTGGTCTGTCTATGTGGTCTGTCGATTCGGTCTGTTGATGTGGTCTGGTGGACTAAGATGCCTGATGATGTGATGTATGGTTCTGTGGTGTGGTGTACTAAGATTTATGAATGGTCCTCTAGACCAGTGGTTCCCAAACCTCTCCTGGGGACCTCCAGCCGTCTCACTATGTTGTTGTGGCCCTGATCTAGCTCACCTGAATCAAACAGCCACGGCCTGGATAATTAGTTAACAAGTTGATTCAGGTGTGCTGGCTCTGGGATACATCTAATACATGGAACGGCTTGGGGTCCCCAGGAGAGGTTTGAGAACCACTGCTCTAGTGTGTTGGCTAGCAGTGTTACAGGGATTTGGCAACGCGGAGCCAATTATCCATGTAATGGTGTTAGAACAGGTCTGTAGGGCCCTGGGCCCTACATTAGGACAGTGCATGGAGCTCCGGATATGCTATTAAAGAGATTTAACCCGACCCAGGCTGTTGTTTGGTGTTCTTTGTCTTATGATGTCATGTATCTAACTAGAGGAAGTGGTGCATGTCTGGGAATCAATATATATGAATGTTTTGTCGCGGTATTAATTGATTAAACGATAAACTGTAGCAATAACATCGGCTTTAAACACGGTGAAAGTCTGGAGATGTTATTTATGCAACATGTGTAATTGCTGCTTTAAGATGGAACTTAGTCAATAAGAAGATAATTCACAAGGTACTCCTACTGTAAATACATAGAGCATCAGTAAGGGTTCCTAGGCTGTCCCTGTGTTGAACCAGGTTTCTACCTGAAACCGGAAAGGGTACTTTAAGGGGTTCTCCTGGGAAGAGTTCTGACGTGAGCGCAGAACCTCCCACTTTCTAAAAATTGCCTATTCTCTCACTCTTCATCCAGATCTGTACTGGTCATAATATTTCATTCATCTGTGTCCTGTAGTGTCCAGTTATGTCCATCTGCTTGCAGTTACCATTTAGTTAATTAGCCATATGTTGGAACTGGTTTATGTTTCTCTCTACATCAGCAGGTTAATTGTTCCCCATTAAAATACAGTTAGCACAGGGTAACATCACTTATTCACAATTGAAACATCCCTGACATTATGTCCCGTCCTACTGGGCCACACTGGTGTATTCAAACCAGAAACTGCAGGACTGTTTACAAGCGCTGAGATCTTATACAGTTATTCTGCGTTAGTATCTTCAGCAGACCGCCTCTTGATAAAGCTGGCAGTGGCCCCACTATGTAGAAAGCTTCAATGATTTCCCTTTGTCGTCTCTGGGATGACTGAAAATACTTTTGCCCCGTTATGTCTGTTCTCTCGTTGGCTGAGGAAACTGGGATTCTTTCTCCTTAAATAGACATCAGCGCCCAAAACTTCTCTCCTTTGCTCCTCCTTTGTGCTGACAGCGTTCTGAGATTAATTGAAGCTGAAACGTCTCCAGTCCTCTTTATGTTAACTTCTCTTTCCTTATTATCATGCCTCTTATCTACTGCATCACCCAGCATGGGGTATCCATGTTTATCAGCTGGTTAGTTGGTGTCTTGGTGTAGGTGCTCATATAGCAGGCAGGGAGAATGGCTGGTAGAGCAGCAGTCACATTGTCACAGACTGAAGCAGTCTGAAGCAGACCAAGACAGGGGAAGTGGAGCTGCTTTGTGGCACTGGGTAAATTATAGGACGACACAATCGGCTGGTCTTCTCTTTCATTGCTTCCATTATCCTTTTGAAGAAGTGAACATGTTCCCAATTGTAGTCTACCCTCTTAGAGAAAATATGGGTGTGAGTGTGAGGACAATGGCGATACCTGTTTTCCCATCCTTAATGTTAAGGGGAAAAAACTATTGTAGGCTCCAAAAACGTTTGCAAAATGTAGAATTATGACTGAGCATCTTAATAATAGAAGGCATATTATTCACAAAATAGAACAGTAAATGAATGTAGTTAATGATAAAGTAGTTGCTTAAGATTAAACTGCAGTTTTCGCACAATATAATGTCATTTAGACTTTTTAATTGAAAAAGAAAATCATGGGGAAATTGAAGTTGATGAGTCACACGTTGTGACAAATTCCAACCTCAGATATAACCAGAGAATTCCATATCCCATTGTGACTGCTTGAGTTCAAATCCTAACTTTTGGTGTTGATGTAGGCAATGTGGTATTTGTTCACTAAAGACTTTTACATTTCCAAGATATTTGAATGGGGACTGATGAGGAATAATTGTGTAGAGCATGTGAAGCTCTTCTGGTTCTTGTTCCTCATGGTTCTGAGTACCCAAAGCCTTTCCACTGGTGCTGTTCATGGTTCTGAGGTTCTGAGTACCCAAAGCTTTTCCTCTGGTGCTGTTCACAGTGGAGTTGCTCCCTGGTCAATCATGGCCCTCATTATGTTGAGAAGTCACAGGTCCATCTCGCTGAAATAAGTAGTCTTGGGTTCTCTCGTTCTATATTTAGTCATATGTGGTGCCCGAGTCCCTGCAGGTAAAACACACGCTCTGTCACGCTGTTTTTCCATATTCCTCACAGTTTGTTTTATTACATTACTCATTGTAATAATTTAGCTGACACTGTTTCCAGAGCAACTGACATGCATCAAAGACTGTACATTCACCACCTACGGTAATTTAATTGAGTTAGATCAGAGAGGAGAGTGGTATTTCACTTGGTCAGCCCACTGAGCTTGTAACACCAGGGTTATAGATTTATTTCCCACAGAGGGCAAGTATATAAAACACAATGAAATATATTCACTCACTGCTGTAAATGACACGGGATAAGTATTCCAGCTAAATGGGAGTTATTAGTTGTGTATAATGTCCATGTCATAATGTCCATGTCATTAATCCAGGTCATTAATATAAGATCCAGACAAAGTTTTGTGTCAGTTATATAGTTAGGGATAGCTTTGAAGCACAGTGTCTATTGCAGATACTCACTTTATACCTCGCAGTGTTAGTTAGCATTGTTCCTTACTAAAGATGCCATAGGATTAAAAACCTTGTCGTTGTTCGTGTATCTAAAGTATGGTCTAATCTGAAATAATCCGCCCTGGTATTTGAGTTAAACCTGACCTGCACTTATCTACATTCCTTCTCCTTAAGTGGGCATCCCTTCAACCACAGCAACAAGAAGCAGACTGTACCCTCCTGCATGACTGATAGCCAAGAGCCTGTAAATCTTTGTGAATGTGTGGTATGTGTGATAAGACTGTGGTTATATCCGCCTGAGAATTACACTTTGAGCTCCCCTGGAGGTGCAGAAGGGGCTAAAGGAGATGCGCTCGTGGCTACAAGTAATGGGGCTTACTTCAAATGACTCACAAAGTTCTGTAAAACCTGACCCCAGTATTTGGTCTCCACTATAGTTTATTGGGTCTTTCTTCAAATGACTCACAAAGTTCTGTAAAACCTGACCCCAGTATTTGGTCTCCACAATAGTTTATTTTACTGACAATTTTCTTTCTTGCTGTTGTGAAAAACATAATATTTATTTCATTTATGTATTTCATTATTTATTTGCTTTGTTGTTGGCAAAAATGTGTTGGACGTTTTGCTGCTGATGTATCATTTTATAGTTGGCATAGTTTATAGTAGCAATGTTATGTTGAAATCAGAAATCAAACAGTAATAACAGTTATGTTAAGAATTTATTGTTTCTTGTCTTTTGACCAAAGGTGAGGCATAAGTTAGAAAGTGGTGAAGCAGGTGAAACATTGGACTGAACAAGGTGAAGCATAAGTTAGAAAGTGGTGAAGCATTGTGCTGAAGCAGGTGAAACATTGGACTGAATGAGACATTAATGGACATGATATGAGTAATCTAGAACGCATGGTTGGTATAATATGTGTTAGTATGCCTGTATATTGTTTAGCTCATGACATCTTTTGTGTGTGTGTCCGTGTGTACCTGTGTGTGTCTGCTCGATGCAGAGTGTGTGAGATTGGTGTGTTCCTTTGTCTGTGCTGGTTGGTTTATCAGTTTGGAGTAGAGAGACTAAAACACCTACGCATAGAACCTGACATTTACACACGGACTCTATCTCTGAGATGGAGGCACAGGGGGGAACTGAGTACCCCTGGACACACAAGGGTGAGGGAGAGAGAGGGAAGGAAGGAAGGAAGGAGGGAGAGAGAGATCCGGAAGGGAGGGAAGTTTGAACAGAGAAAGAGAGGAGGAATTTAAGATAGACATAACAGAATGAGGAAGGAGAAGGAAGGTGACAGAATAAAGGTGCCAGAGGTGAGAAGATGGGTGATGAGGGGGAGCTGGATCTGATGTGAAATCCCACTGGGGATGGGATTCTGCATCCCAAATGAAACATCCTATACTGGACCTGGATGTGAAGGAAGACCCCGGCTCTCTTTTTTGTGTGTGTGTATTTGTGTGTGTGTGTGTGTGTGTGTCAAGGCTGTTACCACAGGAGAACGAGAGCATTACGGCGGTGGTCTGTTTGAGATGCGTAGTGTTTCCATGTACAGTGTTTGCCACTGTCTTAGTTGGTATGTTCGGATATTGTCACACGGAATTAGTGATAAATATTTAGCAATAAATCTCAGGATTTTCTTGACAATTGGCAACGCTGTGTACCTTCTAAAATAAATCCTGGAAAACGAGAAAACCAACAGGGACAAAATAATATTTTTTTGTTGGAGAGACTGGGAGGCTCAGGAGAATTAATATTAGCGGCACTAGATGCGAAGCGCTGAATGTTATAACTCATTTTCTCTACAAGTGTTTGATGTTTCATTCGGCTCCCAGATTTTGTATTAGCACAATCTAATGGTGATTCTAATGAGCTAAACTGAACACCCCAGTTCTGTACGGCAGTAGGAAGGACACACCGAACCGGCCCAAACTGCTATAAGCTCCGACTGACAAACAGAAAGGCTCTGCCGCGACACATCCTCTGATTATACACATCAAGCTGACGCTCATTGCTTTCTCAAAGCTCCTATTAACACAATAGAAGCACTGAGCCTAAACCAACAGCCTGGCTAGGTCCATTCATCTCATCGGAAGAGTGACTACGGGAAAGTACTTGTCCGTTTTCTCCTCCTTGATTCCGAGCGTTAACATTCAGACTTTGGAGGAGTTTTACTACACTGTTACCGTGGTGATGGTGTTCTCAGGGTAATGAGTTGTGGTAGCTTTGTGCTACGCATAGTTTCAGTATGTTTGCTGTGTCTTCCACCTGCTGTGTGGCAAGATTCAGGAAGGATTTGATGTGATGGCGTTTTTGCAATTTCTCACTGCTGTTCCATATGGCCCATTCTAATGGAGCACCAGGTTATTAGCCAAAAAGCCCAAAATAGGATTGACTGACGTTCTTTTTTTGGATATAGATTCCATTATTTCCGAAGTACAACTGCAGTTGTACCTGCGTGTCTTCCAGTATTTTAGCAGTATTCGGAGAGATACCCTGATAGCTTCGTTCTTTTCATTTCCTCTTCACTTCACTCGTTTCCTCATCAGAAGTGCCTGGAAGGAAGCAAAGGGAACACTCTTCAGAAGAGATGAACTCCCAGTCCCAGTCCTATAAATCAATCGCTCTGTTGGGTTCAGAGATGTGTGTGTGTGTGTGTCATAGACAGGCAATCTGAACAGTTAGAATGAGAGCGAGCCAAAAGATGACAGTGGCAAAGCCTCTGGTCAGAGCTGAGCCATTCTCTTGTCTCCTCCAATGAGAGAGCAGTGCTCCAAAGAGATTGCCTGCTAGACGAGAGAAACGAGAGACAGAGAGATGGTGAGAATGATTTGAAGAACAGAGAGGAGCATGAGTGAGTGAAGTGTGGAGAGTGAAAGGTTACTGAATGTGATGGAGAGAGATGGAAAAACAACAAATGAAAGAAAGCAAGAGGCTGAAATCCATTCATTTCTATGAAGAGCAGTTTTCACTGGATATAAAGGGTCCCGCGTGATCTGTTTATCCATCAAACAAATAATTAGGATAAACACACAACTAAATAAACCGACATTTAAAAAAAAGTGTTTTTAAATCTCTTTTAGGACTGTTAGATTAACAAAATGACCTGGAAAGTTCAGATAGGTTGACTTTATGACATGGGCTTTGACTTCAGATGTTCTGTGGTCTTGAATGTTCCCTCTGACTATCCTCACTGCTAGATAGACTGATGGAGGTCTGACTTTCATCTCCACTACATAGACTGATGGAGGTCTGACTATCCTCACTGCTAGATAGACTAATGGAGGTCTGACTATCCTCACTGCTAGATAGACTGATGGAGGTCTGACTATCATCTCCACTACATAGACTGGTGGATGACTGACTATCATCTCTACTACATAGACTGATGGAGGTCCTCTACTCTCCAGGTCGCTGGTGCAAATGAGAAATTGTTCTCAATCGGCCTACCTGGTTAAATAAAGGTAAAATAATAATTGCTAAACCAATTGTCAGCCAGAGCTAGTGTTTATGGCAAGTGCTTCCATCTTAGCTCTAATTCCTTAGGAGGGCCTGGCACTGTCGCTGGGATGCTGGGCAGAGGAAGGGTGGCACAAGCTGGCACAGCCAGACTAGACAGGCCCAGATGCCTCAGGAACTCCTGGCATGTCTTTGTCCACAGTTCTCCCATTCTATTTTTATCTTGACGCTAAACACTGGCCAAAGAAAAGAGTGACATTTACATTCACTCTGTGGGAGGAGGCTTTTTGAAACTGTTATTAAATGCTCATAATAAAACCAAAGTTAAACTATATATTATTTCAACCATTTTTCTGTTTTATTCAAACCCAACTTTTGCATTCAGTTCAGAGGAGTATTTTTGACCTGCTAATCATCTGAAGATTTAGAAGATCTCGATGAACGATCTGGCCTTAATGGACAATTGCTATTATCTTCTCCAGCTGGCACAACCAGAAAGAGGAGTGGCCACACTCCACAGCCTGGCATGTTTTTAGGTTTCTGCCCTTCTGAGGAATTTTTCCACTCTTCTCTGCTTTATCATCCACATTGCACACCCGTTGGGTTTTCATTCTGTGAATCTACATCAACTGTTTGTCTGCTAATAAAAACATTTCTATGATTGATGGGTTGATGTGGACGGTCGGCTGGGTTAAGGATGGCACGGACTGGCCCAGCCCGACCAGGTGTACATCCTGGCACAGTGTTTCCATCCATCTGTGAAAGATGGCAGAGAGAGGTCTTTTAAAACAGCCTGGTAGTCGACCAAGCACAATGTGAAGCAGCTGGAGAGTTGTTTTCAGTAGCTGTCTCTGTCAGAGCCCATGTACGGGCATCAGCTGTAAACCCTGACAAGGTATCGGAGGGCAGAACAAATTGTGATTGTCAGTTAAACCTACACAGACCTTTAGGCTAGCCATTAGGAAGTGAGGAAAGGAGTGGGGGAAGAAATAAATATTTATTTAAAAAAGTTTATTTAACGCTGTGTCTTGCTGGCACTTCTTCCTTAGATTGTTTTTCATATGTTTATATATATATTTATATATTTGGTTTTAAAATGGCCCAGCTGGCCTGTGTAGGGCACAGTCATTTAGTTTAGCCGAATACTAATCAGATACAAAGGCCCATGTGTGAATGATAAATCACTGTTGTATTCGTATTTCGTCTGCTCTGCTTTGAAACCAGGCCATCTCTCGGTAGCATAACAGCAGCTGTTTCTATAAGACACTCCTCACGTTCTGTGTTTGTTGCGTTCCTCTTTAATCCTCGTCTTCCTCCAGGGACGTGATGTATTGAGAGATTATCTTTGTTTTTCCATCCCACCATCACGGTGTGACCTTTTCCAGATGTGGTCAGCACAGCAATGCATGATGGTCCAGTTGAAAAGAATGAAGGGACAAGAGGTCAGAGTGAAGAAATTACATTATAGAAAGAAAAACACAATTTGTTTTTAAGAATAACTTAAAGCCTCACAGGGGAAAATGTGACTTGAAGCCAACACTGCATGAATACTTAACCAACAAAACGCATACACAGTTCAGATTACGATGTACATATATTTATCTTATAATAGACGAGAACTAAAGGACAGTTGGCTTGTTGAAGTGAACTCCTCCGTGCTGAGCTCTGTGACTGTGGTGTAACGGGATAATACATACACAGCAGACTGGTGGTAGGAAGTAGGAACAAACCCTGCCACTGTGCCTGGAAGGTCTGACTGGCTGCCTCTGAAACCATATGGTAGTCCCTACACTCTAGGGTATAGTGCACTACTTTAGACCACAGCCCGTGTCAAAAGTGCTGCATTAGGGAATACAGTGCCACTCGAACCCAGTTGATTGAATTGGCAAAATGAAGTCCCTGCTTTAGAGATTGGCCGTGATAGGTGGAGAGTTAGCCAATGAAGCATCAAACTAATGGGGATGGATCTATAGCACTTGTAGATAATGAACCTGAGGGGACAAAGACGACTATTAACAGAGTTCTCCATCTCTTAGTTACATGGCTTTACAGGAAGCCATGTACTTATCAGTTACAGACAGAGCTGTTCTTCACAGAGTTGCATGCCAGCCATCAGAACCAAGAGCTCTGAGGAAAGACATGTTTCTCATCCATCCTGAGCCTGCATCTTACCACGCTAATAATAGAATAATGGTATGTCTGGTTATTTTTTACCCCCATTGGCTTTCCTCAGTCCCTCCCTCTCCTCCGATCCATGGTGATATCATCTGTGGCTACGTGGTGACTCAAGTACTTCATAAGACCAGGAAGTTATGCCTGATGGATGTGCTGATCCCTGGCTTGGTTTTTCTCTGTGGCTTTGCCCCTCGGTATGTTATTCACTTCTAAATAACAAATGGTGTTTGATATGTAGAACAACTGTGATTTGCAGTGCGACCAGCTGACTGGGATTGCGGTTGAATGTGTTGTCATCATTTCAACTGTTATTTCAATGAAGGTATTTGAACACGGTCCCTAACCCCGGGGGTTTAGTGCTTGTAAGGTAATTGTGAGCAGAGGCCTATCAGACAGAGCAGTAGGGGTCACTAAGGATTAACCGCGTCCTCACACATACGCAGGCGTGGGCTGCGGGACTAATTAAATCAGCCCGTTGGCGGCGTAGGCCAGGTGGAGAGGTCTGGTTAAGGACTGTGATGTAGTGCTCACCTATCAGATTGTTGTTGACTGGGAATTGTTACTGCTTAGCCTATAGCTGAGGAGATGTAACAGGGTTTCCTGTGATATTATGCCAGGTTGTCTCTGAATAAAAACAAAAACATGAAAAAGGTTGAACGGTCACCCATTGGTGTTTATATAAAATCGAGATCCGGATCACAAATCCTGTTTAGATGGATATTTTTGTTTTTATAGTGTCATGCGTATTGTAGCTAATAAAATACTTTGGGAAAGTCGTGATCCAAGGTCGTCTGGTGTCAAAAATTAAACCCATCTGGTCAAGTATTCAAACATTCCAAATATTCACTCATTAGATTATTTGGAAACATTATTTCTAGACTACTGTCCTACATCCTGTTTGCCTGAACAGCAGTGCCACATAGAGTTAGCAATGTGTCCACATTCCTCTGTGGTTTTAAAGTACTCCCAGGCTGTTTGTTTGGGTTCATGGGAAATTAAATGCTTGCTAAACTGTGGCTGGAATAGGACTATCATATGATATGTGTCTGTCTATTGGTGTGGATTACATCTTTCTGTCAGATTTGTGTTTGTGTTTTTCGCCTACTAGCTATATTATGTATTCTGCGGTCATTCACAAGATCTTCGGCAACAGGGGAATTTCTATTTCAAAATGTTATCTGTGCATTTTGTTTCAACTTACAAATAACCCTTCTCTCCTCACATCTTCTCTCCTCTTATCCTTTATCCTTTTTTTAAACTCCTTTCTCCTTCTCTCCTTCATTTCTCACTTCACGTTTCGCTCCTCTCACTCCTCTCACTCCTCTCACTTCACCCTCCTTTCTCTCACACACTCTCCATTTCCTATTTTGTAATTCAGTTTAAATGGCTTTTATGACAAGGGACACAATTCGTTTGAATTACAATTATAACACTGCACATAAAAAGTTTTTTTCTTCATAATGTTGAATTATTATCTATGTACAGTGTTTATTCACTGGACAATATATTACATTATACATCGATCACATGCTGAAATAAGGATATACACATTGATATAAACTATGATGTTTGTTTTGCACTCGTTGCCATTAGCTCATAGCAACAGGTGACACATCTGTGATTGTACAGTTCCATCTTAACAGATGTGGTAGGAGGTTCAGTCACCAGGCAGTAGCTCGCTGAATGTCTTCTCTGGCCAGACTTGTTTCCACCTGTGGCGGGCCCTCTCTCTATAGCATGTCCATGTGCACTGAACCTGTGCGTGGTCAACATCTTTCTAGGTCTAGGTCTTTCTAAGTTAAGGTAGCTTTCCAAGTTTTTTTCCATAACTTTTTCCAGTGTTTCTAATAGTCTTTGTTTTCTTTTGACTTGGTGGGATATATTTTTGTTGGCTTCTTGGAGTTCTGTGGGGTCTGTTTTATTTTGTGAACTAGGCCCCAAGGACGCTCTCCCTGACATAGAACACTCTTCCTGATATAGGACACTCAATGATCTAGGACACTCCTGATATAGGATACTCAATGATCTAGGACACTCCTGATATAGGACACTCAATGATCTAGGACACTCCTGATATAGGACACTCCTGATTTAGGACACTCCTGATTTAGGACACGCTCCTGATTTAAGACACGCTCCTGATTTAGGACACGCTCCTGATTTAGGACACACTCCTGATCTAGGACACTCCTGATTTAGGACACGCTCCTGATCTAGGACACTCCTGATTTAGGACACGCTCCTGATTTAGGACACTCCTGATCTAGGACACTCCTGATATAGGATACTCAATGATCTAGGACACTCCTGATATAGGACACTCAATGATCTAGGACACTCCTGATATAGGACACTCCTGATTTAGGACACTCCTGATTTAGGACACGCTCCTGATTTAGGACACTCCTGATTTAGGACACGCTCCTGATCTAGGACACTCCTGATTTAGGACACGCTCCTGATTTAGGACACTCCTGATCTAGGACACTCCTGATATAGGATACTCAATGATCTAGGACACTCCTGATATAGGACACTCAATGATCTAGGACACTCCTGATATAGGACACTCAATGATCTAGGACACTCCTGATATAGGACACTCCTGATTTAGGACACGCTCCTGATTTAGGACACACTCCTGATCTAGGACACTCCTGATTTAGGACACGCTCCTGATTTAGGACACACTCCTGATCTAGGACACTCCTGATTTAGGACACACTCCTGATTTAGGACACGCTCCTGATTTAGGACACGCTCCTGATTTAGG
>CM055733.1:15065811-15165811 GCA_029465975.1 Dallia pectoralis | reverse complement strand
TATAATTTGCTCTGTCTCTCATTGTCTCTTTCTATCTTTCTCCGACTGTCTGTATTTGTCTCTCTTTTACTTTCTCTCTTCATGGTCAATGGTTAATGCAACTATCTGAGCCAAGATATCATCCTGTCACGTAAGACCATCCATATACATTATGTGTCATTGCCAGCCAGCCAAACACACACACACACATCACACATTAATTTGCTGCCAATCACACTCGTTCACTCACAAATCCACACTCTTCACATGCACACTCTTTACATGCACACTCTTCCCATGCACACACTTTACATGCACACTCTTTACATGCACACTCTGTACATCCACACTCTTCACATGCACACTCTTCCGCCTCACAGGTCACATATATTGAGTGTTTGCTGACAAATCTGACGAGGTAGTAAACTGTTCTAACCTATTTAGAGGAGGTCAGAGTGAAAACAACTTATACAGAAGTGTACTTTTAAAACCAGAGGTTCTTAAACTGTGTCAGGGGAGCGTGGGGTTGTCAGAGGTTACCTCGCAGCCTTCTCCCATCACCCTATTTTGCACTCGCTGACGTTCAGTTTGACCGTTTTTGTAATTGACCACAGTACTTTTTAAGAAAACCATTAACTCTGCAAGCTACTTTAGAACAATTAAAATGGAGTCGTGACTTTCACATGATTCATTCAGAATCTGGCAATGTTTTTTCGTCCTCAGTTTTTACAGGATACACTGGGATTATGAATAATATCACAGTTATAGTAGTCTATATAGAACTAAAATAGGGATTATTCTATAATCTCAGACACAGGCATGAGGTAATCCTTGTTCACAACGTCAAAAGGGGCTAGTCTCAAACCTGACATCATGACAATGTTTACAGAGCACATTTTAAAGACCACATTTGTCGGCACTGATGATGAAAATAATCCCCTTTAGAACGCATTCCGGAACAATCTTATGAATTCTGAGTTATTTACTGTTTGGATTTTAACAAATCTGTTACTGTAATTGTGTTCCTATATGATGACCCGTTTTTGCACATGCACACTTGCTCGCACGCATGCACACACACACACACACACACACACATACACACCATTGTTTCAAGGACAAACCCAGTCTTTTCATGTGTCCTTGTGAAAATACGTGGGCTTCGAGTAATGTGTCATTCAAGGTAAACACTGTTCTCTGACAGAAGGGGAAATAGGCATTCTGATTTGATTGACAGAACTAGGGAGTTAAATCAAAAATATTTCTAAGGATTCATTTGTTGAGGGATGTATTTCCTTTGGTCTAATCCCATGGGGATTCTAGCATTGGTCGTGCTAATACAGCAAAAGCAGTCGTTGTCGCTGTCGCTGAGCAGAGAGAAGGATGGAATAAAGTCAGCAGAAACTATTGGAAGAATAAAGGCCTGTCTGGATATAATATCTGTAAAAAAAAACATCTTGTCTGAGGCCTATTTCTGTCCCATATAAACTCTGCCCTTTACCTTGCTATCCCATCATAATTACATGTTAGACATTAGAAACTCTGTCACTTTCGAATATACTTAATTTTTACCACTTATTCATGAAAACTTTGAAAAACAAGAAATTAGAAGGCTCTTCAATAAGTGTTGTTAATATTAAGTATTTCATTGTTTCTTTATTAGTTATTTAACAGTTTAACTGACTATTCTAATGAATGGTTCATATCTTGTAGTCCATTTTTTTTACATAGAACGTAAAGAGCAACCTGGCACAGGGATTTTCAGGCTCACAAAAATAAAGGCCACTCGATACAGGGTGTTTTGCCAATCTGCAATGGACTGTCTGAAGCTGGTGGGTAGATGGGAGTCATTGACGCTGGGTTACACTGCCCCCCAGAGGGTGAGAACAGTACCACATCATAATTATGGAATAGGGATTCAATTGAGGCTCCGACAGTCTGAAATATTGCTACTTAATTCAATACTATTGTGGTGGCTGAAATGAAAATAGGTTAAAGGACACCTCAAGGTCAAAGATTAAAGGCAGCTAGTCTACTGTTTTAACTATATGATTCTGAAAACAAATATAGTACTGCAAACTCTCAATAGTTAGCCTTTAGCCAAACAATATAATAAATCATGTAGAATGTTTTGACACAGCCCAAACTGATAAAGAGATTCCTTTACGTTCTTAGAGATGGCTCAAGTGAAAAGGGCCTTTGTTTACACTACTAAAATCCCGCCAAGCTGTTAGCATTTAATAGATTGACGCTCAAAGATTGTTTCTTCTGGTTGCCGGGGGGAGTCTGTGTGAGCTCTGTGTGTTCGCATTACACCTAGATCCCTTTTTCCACCCAGATTTATCAGCACAGAGACTCCTGCTGTGGCAACAGCTGTTTGTAGAGCAGGGGTGTGTTGATAAGATATGAGACCTACAGCAGACTGGAGAATATTTATAGCCAACGTCTGCATCAATAGTCAAGGAGAGAACTACGATGATATCATTAGAAAGGGAAATTAGTCTGCAAGTCTAAGTCTTGATTTTTACTACAAAAAACACAAGTATCTGCTACAATGATAATAAATCTATATTTCCTTGGCAATGTCTTTTACTCTGTATTCAAGCAACATTTCTAATCAGTGCACAGACCAAATCAGTGATAAAGACTGTGACATGGTGACAGGGTGTGTCAGGGTGTCTGGGTTAGGGTATAATCAGGGTGAGGTCAGGTTCAAGCTGTGGCCAGGTTGAGTCTTGTCAGGTTGGTGTCAGGTTCAGGCTGTGGTCAGGTTTGCGTCAGGTTCAGCCAGTGGTCAGGTTTGGGGTCATGTTGGTGTCAGGTTCAGGCAGTGGTCAGGTTTGGGTCATGTTCAGGCAGTGGTCAGGTTCAGACTGTGGTCAGGTTTGAGTCAGGTTAGGTTGACATAATGCTTCTGGTGTGTTTTCTGTCATGTCATAGTATGATTGCAGACATTGTCCCAGAGACCCAACTGCGCTGTAAGCAATGACAATACAGATCATAACAACAGAGCCGATACGAACACACTCTTTTATTAGACCCTCCTGTGGGTAACTCTAATGGAGTTTTGCAGATGTTTTTTCATTTGCAGTACAGTAGGTTGCAGTTCCACATTCAGTATTCTAACATGGTCATCTCAAGTGGGACTGCAGGTTTGATTTTGAATGGTCTCTGCTCTATTCCTCTAATACGTTCTGTCCTCTTTCCTCTTCTCTTCTTTTCTCTTTCCCTCTCTCTTGCACCCCTCCCTGCCGCAGCGGTGGTAGTTCCAGACGGGGGCGGGGACAAGGCTGGTCTGGGCCTGGGTGATGATCTGGGCAGTGACGAGGACCTGTACGAGGAGTTCCGCAGCTCTGGGCATCGCTTCGGACACCCTGGAGGAGGTGGAGAACAGCTGGCCATAAATGAGGTTAGGGTTATATTTTCTTCCCCTCTCTGTCTCTCTCTTTCTCTCCTCACCGTCTGACTTGCTGCATCGGCTGAATTCCTCCCCTGCAGCACTGCAGTGCTCACTCAGGTTCTGTGTGATTTTAAGTGTCCCAGAGAGTCATTTGCTACCTCTTTGTTTTATACATGATGTGTAACTGTAACTTTATGTTGGTTAAGAATGGGACTTGGGAATGGGACTTGTGTCCTTGGCTCCCTGACCTGGTGTCTTCATAAAGAAGCTTCCTAAGACCTTGTGGTGCATTGTGGGTAGTCTTAAGCATACGAAAGGCCCTAGCTTTAAACGGTGTAATGCTCCTTGTGAGCCCCGCCAGGTCCTGGCAGAAAAGGATTCTGTATGGATGCTTGAGGGACAAGCTGAAAGAATGTATTGTTGTGGCTAAAATGCTTCTTAATCCTGCACACTTTCAATGGCTCATGTCACGGGAGCAGAATACTAGTGCATCTTGGGTAGTTCACACACACACACACACACACACACACACACACACACACACACACACACACACACACTAGTACACCTTGGGTAGTTCTCTCTCATACACACACACACACACACACACACACACACACATATACTAGTGCACCTTGGGTACCGGTAGTTCTCTCACACGCACACACATACTGGTACATACGCCATATATGCTCACACAGAGAAGTCCACACACACCCACAGTTTTTTGTACAATTTCAAACATATATATATATATAGGATTACCTAAAGAAGGCTGCGGAACGGATGCAACCTATTCTTGATGGAATGGGCACATTAAAATGGAGTAATGTAGTAAGCCAATGCAACATCTTTTCAGTGTGAACCCATCACACATTTCTGCATATCTACATATCAAGGTTTATCGTCACAACCTGACTTTTGAAAAAGCCTTCTGGTTTTCTTTTGATTAAGATTAAGGGAGTGGAGAGAGGGAGGTGCTGTCAACCCAGGAGAGAGCTGGGAATGCTGGGTTTGTGCCTCGTTGCCGTGGTTACCCCTTCAGGGTTCCGTGTGATGTACGACACCATAGAAATGCAATCTCTAGAACAGCTTTTCAGACCTACCTATGGTTAATCAGGGCTGAGTAGGCATCTATCTACAATCTAGTAGAATGTTCCCGGAGCCGGTGTGTGTTAATGAATAAGTAATCACAGGGTTGGAATGAGCACACATTATCAGGTTGAGTGGAGAACTATGTCAGAGGTAGAGATTGTTTAAATGGACACGTGTAGCCTCCTCATCATATTCAGATTGGCTCAGGGAGGATGAACAGTGGCAGGAAGTAAATACATGTGTGTGTTCACCTGGGTATCCAGGTCAGAGAGAGAGAGAGAGACGGAGAGGGAGAGAAATAGAGATGCGCCAGAATCCCATTAATGTCAAGAGATCAGCCATCACGGAATTTAAAACAAATAGCTGTATAATCGTCCTGATGTTAATTTGAGGAAATTATCTTAGTCCCACCTGGTTAAATCAAACAGATTACGTCTGTGATTGACAATTTGTGTGTCTATGAAAACACACCAGCTTATAAAAACACACACCAGCATATAAACACACACACCAGCATATAAAAACACACACCAGCATATAAAAACACACACCAGCATATAAAAACACACACCAGCATATAACAACACACACCAGCATATAAAAACACACACCAGCATATAAAAACACACCCCAGCATATAAAAACACACCCCAGCATATAAAAACACACACCAGCATATAAAAACACACACCAGCATATAACAACACACACCAGCATATAAAAACACACCCCAGCATATAAAAACACACCCCAGCATATAAAAACACACATCTGCATATAAAAACACACACCAGCATATAAAAACACACACCAGCATATAAAAACACACCCCAGCATATAAAAACACACCCCAGCATATAAAAACACACACCAGCATATAAAAACACACACCAGCATATAACAACACACACCAGCATATAAAAACACACCCCAGCATATAAAAACACACCCCAGCATATAAAAACACACATCTGCATATAAAAACACACACCAGCATATAAAAACACACACCAGCATATAAAAACACACACCAGCATATAAAAACAGACACCAGCATATAACAACACACACCAGAATATAAAAACACACCCCAACATATAAAAACACACCCCAGCATATAAACACACACACCAGCATATAACAACACACCCCAACATATAAAAACACACCCCAGCATATAAAAACACACCCCAGAATATAAAAACACACCCCAGCATATAAAAACACACCCCAGCATATAAAAACACACACCAGCATATAAAAACACACACCAGCATATAAAAACACACACCAGCATTTACAAACATGCATCCAACCAAACCCCTCCCTTTCCACACGCACACAGAATTTATTATTCGGCATCCGCCAGCTCCCTCCTCCCCGTCATCCCTCTCCCCACCCTCGCCCTCCCTGGGGTCGTTGAGGCACTCCTCATCCACTTCGGTAGCTAGGAAACGGAGACACACTCAGGCGCCTGATTGGCTGCTCGGGGTGGAATGAAAAAATAGGAAAGGATCCAGCGAGAGGGAGTTGGATTGATGGTGTTGCTAGAGTATCTTCAGCCAGAACCAAGCACCATTTTAGCTTTAGAGTACACCTAAAAGGGTCAGACCGAGACAGAGAGGAAGAGAGTGAAAAAGAGGAAGAGCGAGAAAAGGGCTGCCATGTTCGAGGAGCTGAAATAGCTGCGTGGACGTAACCCAGATACAGGAGGTGGTTGGAGGAAACGGGGGCTGAGGAGCGACGGCGGACGAGAACAACAACAAAATGGGAAATGAAATCAGGAAGATGCAGCAGCAGCTCCACCTCGCATCCTGACAAAACCGAGGAGGAGCGGGGACGGAGAGAGGAAGAGAAAGCACGCCGAAAGCGGTGGGAGGGAGGGAGAGGGGCAAAGTGCTCCGGCTAAACCGGCCAGGCGTCTCCGGGGGACAGCCCGAGGGGAGCGTGGCGGAGAGGAGAGGACGGGAGCGACGGCGGACGGGCCGGCTCGGTGCCGACGGAGGAGGAGAAGAAGAGGGGGATAGAGACGGTGAGGGGGGGAGGGGTGAGGGCCCTGCCGGGGCCTACGTCATGGCTCGCGGCGGCGGTGCTCACCGGGCCCGTCAGCATCTGGGCGTGCTCAACACCTTGCTGCGCTGCAACCTCCACCCCGAGACTCAGAAGGTCGTGGTCTTCATGATCATGATGCTGCTCGTCATCATCAACGTGGTGCTGATGTTCCTCCTGGCCTTCCAGTAGACGCGCAGACATCACACACACACACACATTACATATCAGCAACCGAGGAAGACAGTGGAAAGCAGAAAGGAAGCAGGAAGTATACCCACGGTGGAGAGAACAGGTGTGGATGAGGGTCACTGTGAAGAGGACACGCACACAGGTAAAGTGGAGTGGTGGTGTGGCTGGGTGTTAGAACTCATAGGGTTAGGACTCATAGGGTTAGGACTCATAGGGTTAGGACTCATAGGGTTAGGACTCATAGGGTTAGGACTCATAGGGTTAGGACTCAGAGGGTTAGGACTCATAGGGTTAGGACTCATAGGGTTAGGACAGCCTGTGTTTGTTGACAGATTGTGGTCTTTACGTTCTGTAAGGGCTTGATCCATGGCTATAGGTGACTACAGTGTTGGATGCTTAACTAGATGGTCTGGGCGGAGTTGTGTTTAATCAGCCAGGGACTGTTTGATACACTGTCCCAGTATTGTATATATATGCTGGTTCTATATATAAATCATACCGAGGAGGAATATGCTGATGATCCATGGGTTTGATGTTTACCGCTTGGCTGCTCATTGTATGCACAGGGCAAGAGGAACCAGCTGTGGTGTGTGTGTGTCTGTGTGTGTGTGTGTGTGTGTGTGTGTGTGTCTGTGTGTGTGTGTGTCTGTGTGTCTGTGTGTGTGTGTGTGTGTGTGTGTGTGTGTGTGTGTGTGTCTGTGTGTCTGTGTGTGTGTGTGTGTGTGTGTGTGTCTGTGTGTCTGTGTGTGTGTGTCTGTGTGTGTGTCTGTCTGTCTGTCTGTGTGTGTGTGTGTGTGTGTGTGTGTGTCTGTCTGTCTGTCTGTGTGTGTGTGTGTGTGTGTGTGTGTGTGTGTGTGTGTGTGTGTGTGTGTGTGTGTGTGTGTGTGTGTGTGTGTGTGTGTGTGTGTGTGTGCGTGTGTGCGTGTGTGCGTGCGTGCGTGTGTGTTGGAACATTGCCTTGAGGGGTGATGAGGCAGTTCAGAGAAGATGGTTTGGATGTGAGTCTGGCCCAGGTTGTGCGTTGAGGGAGAATGACAAGGCCCAGAGTTACAGCCTGACAGACTGATACACTCCCTGTGAAATGCTTTTCTACGTTTGGATTCTTCCTCTGTTTCAGTACGCGAAAGCTAACGATCATATCAGTACAGCTCAAATATAATATCTTCAAACCGACTCTGTAAAATGACATCTTGTGCTTGGTTGCATAATGATGGTAGGATCCGTAGAGAGAAGAGATGATGTGGGCGTGTCGCCTAGCAACAAGCCCATAGTCCCCCTCACCATGACGATGGATCGATGGCGTGGAGACCTAGATCATCCGAGCTAACAGAACAGGCACAGAAATAGGCACATTGATTATGTTATATTAGTGTTTCACATTAGAGTTTCCCGGCAGTAAGAAGGCCTAGCATGAGGTTAGGAGCCTGTTCATGTAGATATCGGTTCTTGTTTGCTACTTATCTTGGCTACATGAGCAAGAATAAAGGAGTGTGTTCTTTAGTAGCGAGCTGCCTCATGCCTTATGGGTCATTCTGCCTCAGTCACGGCTTACCGTTTTCATAGAAAGCACAAACAACAAAAATGCCTCTCAGAGGCCAGCATAATGTCGGCTCAGATGTGTATTTGTGCGTGCGTGCGCGTGCGCGTGTGCGTGTGGTCATTATGGCAGGGTGAAATATGAGCACTGCAGTACATTCATTACTAACACTCTCTTTTGCGCTCTTTCTCGCTCTCCGTCTTTCTCCCTTCCTCTCTCCCTCTCTCTATCTCCCTCTCCGTCTTTCTCCCTCCCTCCCTCTCTCCCTCTCTCTCTCATCTTTACATTGATCTTGGTCAGGCAGTCTGATTCATTTCCGTGGCTCTAGCAGAATCTATGCGTACCGTTCAGATAGCTCAGCTAGCTCTGTAGCTGCACAATGTGTACATTTTGACTGTGCTATATGAAACATTATTTCAAAGTCAGAAGTTGTCACTAAAAAAGTCAATAAAAAATGTTTTGGCAAAAAAGTACATAAACATAATACAACCATAATTGTATTATAATGTAGTTAATTTTTTAGTTTGTAACCGCACTGACCACTCTGTGTGGTCCCCTGTCTGTCCTGTCTCACCTCTCTGTCCTGTTGCCACCTCTCTGTCCTGTCTCACCTGTCTGTCCTGTCTCACCTCTCTGTCCTGTCTCACCTCTCTGTCCTGTCTCACCTCTCTGTCCTGTTGCCACCTGTCTGTACTGTCTCACCTGTCTGTCCTGTCTCACCTCTCTGTCCTGTCTCACCTCTCTGTCCTGTCTCACCTCTCTGTCCTGTCTCACCTCTCTGTCCTGTCTCACCTCTCTGTCCTGTTGCCACCTGTCTGTCTCACCGCCTCTTTCTCGTCCTCAGCTGATCAGTGATGGCAGCTGTGTGTATGCCGAGGCCCTGTGGGACCATGTCACCATGGACGATCAGGAGCTGGGTTTTAAAGCGGGCGACGTCATCGAGGTCGTAGATGCCACCAACAAGGAGTGGTGGTGGGGGCGCATCCTGGACAGTGAGGGCTGGTTCCCAGCCAGCTTTGTTCGGGTAAGAAACCAAACCCTCGTTTCTCTCTCTCTCTCTCTCTGGGGAACTAGGAAAAACATCGTTGATATCTGCTGGGGGTTGGAATTGCAGCTAGAACTAGAGAAGCTGTCAAACATTCGCGGGCTACTGTCAGGCATTGGCGTGTTGTTATTTTCAAAGAGAATTTTAGAAGAATTTTTCGGAGGAAAAACATTTCAGTTGCCACACATCAGCTGCATGTTTGTGTGGGAGGATATTTAATCACTTGACCTGGTCCCTGTAGTTGCGTGTGAACCAGGATGAACCCATGGAGGAGTATCTATCCCAGGTAGAGGATGCTGGTCCTGGGGAGGAGGACCGATCTGGAGTGGTCCTAGGGCCAGGCCTGCCCTGTAAAGAGCAGATGAGGTCCAACGTCATTAACGAGATCATGAGTACCGAGAGGGACTATATCAAACATCTGAAAGACATCTGTGAGGTCAGTACATTAGCAGTTTATACAACACTGTAGTCTGCCATTTTATGCCTGCCCTTAATTGCATTTATAAACCATTGTATTAAAACCTTTCAGGGAAGTCTGAATCTTGTTCACACGTGTCTCTACCGTAGAAATCTCTACCACATACACACCTGAATGTCAGAATGGCTTGTCAGCAGCAAAGATCTCGCATTTAAGAACTTAAATTCAAGATGTAGGATCCATACGTTTCAACGTTATTATTTTGGGTGTTTGTTACACATAGAGAGAGATCTCCAAATATTTGTATTTGTCTCAGTCATTCCCTCTTTTCCAATTTAGGGCCAGGTTTTCAGCAGGACCGCTCTTTGGTATTTGTAACATGTTTAACAAGGTGAAATGCATGTACATATCTGCACAAGACGCGGTAACAGGACTGCTGTACCTGTGGTTCATAGGGTTACATTAAGCAGTGCCGTAAGCGAACAGACATGTTCTCAGAGGAGCAACTGCCGTGCATCTTCGGGAACATCGAGGACATCTACCGATTTCAGAAGAAGTTTCTGAAAGGTCTGGAGAAGAAGTTCAACAAGGAGCAGCCTCACCTCAGCGAGATTGGATCCTGCTTTCTGGAACACGTGCGTGTCTTTTGTTATAGCTGCGATATCTGTTACGTTCACAACAAACGATCTATGTCGTTAAACCTCACAGGGAACCAGACGTGCATGTACTCTGTGCCATCCGTTTAAACTGACAAATGCTAACAATCCATTTCCTCGCCAGCAAACCGACTTCCAGATCTACTCCGAGTACTGCAACAACCACCCCAATGCCTGCGTGCAGCTGTCCCGTCTGATGAAGACCAATAAGTATGTGTTCTTCTTCGAAGCCTGTCGCCTGCTCCAGAAAATGATCGACATCTCGCTGGATGGCTTTCTGCTCACGCCCGTCCAGAAGATCTGCAAGTATCCTCTACAGCTGGCCGAACTACTGAAATACACCAACCCACAGCACAGGTAAGCCTGTCGTAAGCTCGCAAGATCGACAAAAAGAAAGGGAAGGAGAGTGAGGGAGTCTAATATCCCTGTCTGTTCTGGACCATCCAGGGATTATAAAGATGTCGAAGCTGCCTTGAATGCCATGAAGAACGTGGCCAGGCTGATCAACGAGAGGAAGCGCCGCTTGGAAAACATCGACAAAATCGCCCACTGGCAGAGCTCCATAGAGGACTGGGAGGTGAGAAACAGTGCAGAATTATGGGCCATGTGTCGAAATCCAGTTGAGTTCATGTGGGAAAAAGACCTGAGGTTTTGTCAGGAAAAACCCCTGTAATTTGTTCTAATATAATCCATTGCGTTGGGCTGAACCTGACACTTCCTGTGTCCTATGCCTCGTGTCTCTGCAGGCTCTAAAATGTATTGTATTTGTTTCAACATCGCCAGGGAGAAGATATCCTCAGTAAGAGTTCGGATCTGATCTTTTCTGGTGAGCTTACGAAGATCTCCCAGCCTCATGCCAAAAGCCAACAGCGCATGTTCTTTCTGTTCGACCACCAGATGGTCTACTGCAAAAAGGCAAGCAATAAATGTATAGAATGTAAATAAAATAATAATAATATATATATACACATGTACATTAGAATATATATACACATGTACAACAGAATGTATCAGTAAGCATAACGGTTACTGTTGGGGTTGAACCCAGGATGTGGACTAGACTACTGGGTTTTGGATTCTGGTTGAACTTTGGATATGGACATGAAGCCACCCTCTCTGTTTCCGCCCATAGAGGAGGTGCATTAGCCATAGAGGAGGTGCATTAGCTGTAACGGTTCTCTCCCCCCGCAGGACCTCCTGCGTCGGGACATGTTATACTATAAGGGCCGCGTGGATATGGACCAGATGGAGGTGGTGGATGTGGAGGACGGGAAGGAGAAGGACTTCAACCTGTCGGTGAAGAACGCGCTGAAACTGCGCTCGTTAGCGGGGGACGAGGTCCATCTACTGTGTGCTAAGAAACCCGAGCAGAAACAACGCTGGCTCAGAGCCCTGCTGGATGAGAGGAAGCAGGTGCAGCACGACTACGAGACAGGTGAGACCCCCCCCCTATCGCCTTGTGTCTGTGTCTGGTGTCATATTTGCTACTTTAAAATATTGTAATTTGATATCAGCTAGATTATTTATTTATTTATTTTATTTTATTTAACCTTTCTTTAACCAGGTAGGCCGATTGAGAACAAATTCTCATTTACAACGGCAACCTGGCCAAGATAAGGCGAAAAAATGTGCAGGACAACATACAGTTTCACAGAATACACAAACACAGGAGTGCAAATAGCAGTGGGACACAGTAAGGAATACAGCTTTAAGATTAAACAGGATGAGGTATATGAAATACAGTTGAGCAGCATAGATACAGTGATAAATAAATATCTCATCTCATCTCATCTTCAACCGCTTATCCGGGGTCGGGTCGCGGGGGTAGCAGCTATATATAAAAAAAATAAATAAATACAATGAGTATCTTAACACGGAATGTAAAAGGATTAGTGTGCCTAGCAGGTATACAGAATAAAGTGTCTCTAGCAGGTTGGTCGATAGAGTGCATGGGAGTAAAGGAAATGAGGTTATGGGAAAGATCAAGTGGGCATTATCTGAGCACAAAGAATGGTTCAACAGTGTACACAGATATGACAGCAGTACAGGTGCAAATAGGGCATGGCAAAGTGAGAAGGGGGTTGTGGGCCGTTAGCAGGTACAGAGATCT
This sequence comes from Dallia pectoralis, assembly GCA_029465975.1. Lineage (NCBI taxonomy): Eukaryota > Metazoa > Chordata > Actinopteri > Esociformes > Umbridae > Dallia > Dallia pectoralis. The sequence goes on along the minus strand of CM055733.1, from coordinate 15,153,330 downwards.
GACAGGTGCTCAGACAGGAGCCGTTTGAAGGCAGCTGGTGAGATAAGGGTTTCGAGTTTTAGGGATTTTTGTAAATCGTTCCAGTCATTGGCGGCTGCGAACTGGAAGGATTGGCGGCCGAATGTTGTGTAGGCTTTCGGGGTCACTAAAGCAATATACCTACTAGAGCGTAGACTGCGGGTGGGTAGCGCAATGGTAACTAGACAACTTAAGTACAGTGGGACTTTGCCAAGCAGAGACTTGTAAATAAGTTGGTACCAATGCGTTAAACGCCGAGTAGTTAGTGACGGCCAGCCGACTAATGCATAAAGCTTGCAGTGGTGGGTGTTGTAAGGGGCATTTGTAACAAAACGTATGACGCTATGGTAGATCACGTCCAGTTTTTTCAGCAGAGAGTTTGAGGCTGTTCTATAGATGTTTCCTCATTCTACGGTCTTCCTGCCTCGGTGCTCCAGATTATTGCTGCATAAATACTTTAACAGCCTTTTCTGGCAGCGGCGTCGGTCAGAGAGCTTGGAAATTGCACAGAGGAGAGTGTAGCTGAGAGTGTAGCCACTAATGGACGGGAGAGGTGTAGATCCCTCAGATGCTGTTCATGTTTCTGCCATTGGTTTGTGCTGCATCAAGGGTGTGTGTGTGTGTGTGTGTGTGTGTGTGTGTGTGTGTGTGTGTGTGTGTGTGTGTGTGTGTGTGTGTGTGTGTGTTTCTGCCCTTCTGTTTATTACAATCACCTGGTATACAGCTCCTTCACAAAGAGTATCTGGATGCACCTGGAACTGTCTTATTCAGCAATATAGTGTCATATCAATTTCTTTACAGTGAAACCTCAGATTAATTGGTGGCATTAGCAGAATCTGTGAATATATATATATATGTGTTGAACTATGACCTTTTCCTATTCCAGGCTTTTCTATAACTGAGGTCCAGAAAAAACAAGCTATGCTGAACGCCTGCAAAAGCCATCCTACTGGGAAGCCCAAAGGTATGTCATGGTCCACAGTCCACAGGGGGCCAGAATATGGTAGAACGACTACATTTTCTTTCAGATTTGTTTGGCTGTGAGAACGAGTTGCAGATCAAGTGTTTTGCGTGTTAAAAAAATGTCTTCATACATTTGGCAATATTTATACAAATATGATGAAAGGATATTTATACAAATGTATAAATATCCTTTTATCACTTCCTGGTCTCTGAACACATACACATGTGTTAATATTGAGAGACAGAATTGGTTTGGCTTCAGTGACGAACTCTGTTTTCCCTCTCCTCAGCGGTGACACGCCCTTATTATGACTTCCTGCTCCGTCAGAAACACCCATCACTACCCAGCACCGTGCCCCAGCAGCAAGTCTTCATGCTGGCAGAACCCAAACGCAAGGCAACTACCTTCTGGCAAAATATCGGCAGACTGACACCTTTCAAGAAGTGAAAAAACGCCGACAGAGGAGAGGCGGATGAGAGAAGGACAAGTGGAGCGGAGATCTGTCTGCTCGTGCCTGAACTGACCTTTTTATTCCCCGATCCTTTTTATTCGTCTGTCATCTTTTCTTCGTTATACATAACGCTATCCTAATAGATATGCTGTTTATTGTGAAAGGTCAGAGTGATGATAATGATGACCACGCTATATTTTCTTTGAGAAAGCACTTTATAGGTTGGTTCCAATCAGGCTTGGGAATGGTTCTCCCGGACATTGTGTATACGTTGGGAGAACGTTACTAGGTCTATTATACCTTCTTCTGCGACCACAACTTCCACCAAGCACCGATTTGTACTAATACTACTACTGCTACGTGAACGTACCACTGAGGCTCTGTTCTTCAAACATGTTGACTGGTAACAACAACAATTATTGTTTTTAGTGTTTTATGTTTTTGTTTTGTCAAGAAATGCCAACTGTTCACAGTGCCAGATACATTTTGCTTTTGTATTTAAGTTTGTTCTGTGTCTGCTATGAAAAAAGGTGAAAAGGGGGGATAAAGTTTATTGTATTCTGCGCAAAGATGTTTTCCTGGTTTATTTTAATTATTTCTGAATAATTGGTAGTTACGTGTTTGCTACCAAATAACGGAAGACTTAACTTCTGAGTTACAGCGAGTGAAGCCTGGATTCCACCCAAATGTGCACCTTTTCAAGGCAACTGTACATTTAGCTGACATCTTCACAAAACCTCGGAAGTAAAAACTGGAGTGCAATATCACTTCAAAAGAAAAAGCACAGAATTTTTGTATAATTTATGCAGCATATAATACCTGTGGTTGTCAACTCTATTGTTTTTATTAGCAATCCAAACACATTGGACGTTTCTTTAATATGGCGTTGGCATGGAAGCTGGAAAAAACTGCCATGTTTTTTCTTTTAAATTTAAAAGATTGAACCCCAAGACATGGTGAATCCTCTACTGGGAGTTGAATGTCTCCAGAGTCTTCCATCAGCAAACTATCTTTCTCTCTCTGCAGCACCTTTTAGAAGTCTTCAATGACAGGAAAATATGCATGGGTTACTGGTAAAAAAAAGTTCTCTGTAGTCTGACAAAAAATATAATTTTTCGACAGATGAAGAGACAACTGGCTTGAAGTTCCCGCAGAAGTAGGTTAGCTGGATGAGATGCTAAAATAACACCTTACTAGTGACATAATGAGGCATTTTCATCTATCTACACTGTCTAAAAGAAAACCAGTCACATTTGCAAGGGTAACCAATTTTTTTAACGCTTTGTTGGACTGAATTATGATTCAACTGCGAAGATTTTTTCAATCGACAAAAAATGTATTTGTCGGTATTACAATCCATTGTTCAAACTGCTGAAGACTTGAATCACTAACCATGTTTTGTATACCAAATGATTAGCTTGTCATGCACGCAGAAGTCTAAATCCAGCATTTTTTGGAGATGTTTTCCTCAATCAAAGCTCTGTGATGGACTGCTTTCCTCCAGGGATCACCTGCGATGTCTGACAGAACTCCGTAAGGAGTGTGTTTGCATGTACAGTATAGAGTATGTGTATGTGATTAACTCTCCAGAAAACACAACTATTGATTCAAACCCTCTATCAATGTCAAAGCTGTGTCTTTATATACAAAGTAGCTTTGGTTCTGAAACCACCAGCATTTTAAAATGGGCAACATTTGTATTTTTCAAATGTTACCTTTTTTTCGGTTTTTACAATTTGACAATTCCAATTAACAATGACTGCTTTGTAGCATCATATCAACCATCAGCAGACTCAGGAGCTTTGGAAAACGCCCACTCTGCATATTACACTGGGGGCTCAACCAGGAAGCACTCACCTGTACAAACTCGCTTGAAGTTGATCGCATTCAACAATCCTGAGTGAACGTACAGGAACACTACTCAAACAGCTTGGAAATATATACACCCAAGACTGGTTGTGATCTCATTTGACCATTTGAAAAAGAGCTTTTTGATAAATACTCGGAAGTAGACTGATTAAATGGAGACAAAAGTGTGCGTGTTGTGACCTTATGGTGAAGAATTCCTGGCAGAATTCAGTATTGAGTGGATTGACTACAAACCGGTTTTAGAGGGATCTCTCTACAGAACACGTTGATGGGATTCAGTTTTTGATCCATAAGCACTTCAGTTTAACATTATTGACAGGAAAACTCATTTGTAATAAAAACTGACCGACTATATTTTGCAATCAATTATTCATAAAAAATCTACAGAAATCCTAAGTACACCCCTGGCTTAAAAACTGGGCTGTCCCCTTTGGTTAAATTAACTTCATGTAGCTGTTTCTTCTGTGTGTCACTCTTGCATCAATTGGGCAAAATGTTTGCCCACCGTTGTTTTAAATATTGGTTGATTTGGTTCTTGTCGAGGGCTTTCTTGCATGCTTGGCTCTGCAAGTGACTGCACAGCATTTTAATTCAAGGGAGAACTGAGTTCTGACTTAACCATTATACAACATTCTACCAATATTATTTTTGGATCATTGTTCTTGTTTAGCTCACTGACAGTAAAAAATCACATGTCCAATAATGTTCTACAATATAGAATGCTTGACTCAACGACGGCAGGTTGCTACGTTTTTGAGTCGGCAAAGTATCTTTAAACCAGAATACCACTGTTTCCTTGCGTTACGCCTGGTAGTGTTCAGGGGGGGGGGGCTTTTTACAGTATTTTACAGTAAAGTATTCATACATTCAGTTGTCCATATTTTGTTGTGTTATCAACCTAAGTTATAATTGAACAAAAATGTATCATACTAAATCCATTAAGAATAATATTAAATAGAACTATTTAAAAAAGAAAGGCTACCATAATTTATCATTACTAGACATTTGACGAAGAGCAGCAAACATCATCAACCTACGCATTCCAAATAGAACATCGTCATGGCGAAGGAAGATTTATTGTAGGGTCTATCTAGTGGACAATAAAATTACAACCTGACCAGAGAACCACAGAGAGCCAGAAACAATTGCACACCCAGACTAAGGACACAGTTTACAATCAGCTCTAAACAACAGAGCTATAACAGTCAGCTCAAACAGCACATTAAGTGGAAAACAAACATAATGGTGACAGGACTTGAAGAAATTTAAAATATAAAAATGACAATTCTCTCACTTTTATTTTTGGTCTTTCTTGAAAGTACAAAACCAAAACAGTAACTGAAGTGACTTGGGCAACATAGACGACTGACTTGAAGACACTTATACATCGGTAAGTTCTGGTGGGGCCTTGAGGTAACTAGCAAACAACGGCAAGCGTTTGGCATCCTTCAAACAATGCATTTCAATTAAGGATTTAAATGCTTTTTTTACTCATCCATTTGTGCTAATACACAATGTAATAGATTGAAATGACACAATAATAAAAGTTTCAAACTTGCTAAAATGTCCCCTGGTTAGCAGTGATTCTAAAATCTGTAGTGCCTGGTGTAGTTATACTCAAACCAATGACAGAAAGAAATCTGTTGATGTGTCCCAGTATGATACATACAATACAGATGTATGTACAATGTACACCGTTGGTTTCTTTTTTTTAACCTTTCAGCAAATTGGATCAGATACAAACACGCTCACATGCATACCAATTCCAGTCCAAATGGTTTGTACTAGCTCCCAGTAAAGAAATTATTTCCTTTGCGATCTGTGATTAGTGGAATAGATAAAATGTAAGAATATATTTGTTGTATTTAGCTGTAGTGCTTTAATGACTCTCAATAGCAATGTATCACAAAGAAAATAAGCAATCCAAGACTTTCTGGACTTAGTTGGAGTTCGCCACAGCTTTCATAGGAAAAGAGCTTAAAGAATGATTTAGTGTTGGAATGAATATCAGACATCTTGTCACAAGAGGCACAAAACTCAAAATCGCCAGCTTCCGTAACATAAAATAAATGCAGACACGGCATTACTCAAAAAAAAAAAACTGCATCCTGGTAACATCACCAAAAACTAGCAATGAAAACTAACCATTGTTCAGGACTGCTTTGTATTCAAATTAAGTTACTTGTATGTAAATAAACTTTGTTCTTTTAATGTTGGACATTAATAGATAGTATTGGTGGTTCAAAATGAGTTCTTTTTTAGTTCCTTTGGATTTTTGCTTTTTTATGACTTTGCATCAGTCAAGGGCAAATATAATGCAATAGATATATACACACACACACATGCATTCAACCAGATAGATAACAAAATAAAAACATGTTCAAACTCCCATTTCACCAGTTAATAGTTATCTATAAAAATTGCAAGAGCAGTCCACCATCACAAGGTTGCGTGGAGACTGCAATCAGACTTCAGATATGCAGCAGTGAGTAAAGTATTCTGGCATAGCATTATTCCAAACAGACAGTCAGGAGTGGGAAGATTCTCCTGGTCCGGTTCTGAGCAGACCTGTTTTGAGGTTGGGCTTCAGATTCACATTATGCTTGGAAGGAAGAGCAGCTGGTAGGAGATACTGAAGGGAGTTTTGGCCAGCTGTAGAACACTGGACTGGAGTGGAACTGCAAACCTACCATCTAACACCTGAAGAGAAACAGACAAAACATTGACTAATACACAGTTATACTTTCCGTTTGTTTTAGTACATACGATGTAATTCCACAGACATGCAGCTACATGAAGACAATTAACTTTAGCATTTCTATGTATTCCAAGTGTTCTTCCAGGAATACGGACCAGATAGACCATGAAGGACACACTCTGTGAAGGATATACTCAGTACTCACTGTGCCATCACCTCACCACTGGGGGGTCACATAGCTGTAGGTGGGCGTGCCTGGGTGTCGGTATGTAGGCATAGTGACTTGATGGGGGGCGAGGGGCGTTGGGGAGTGTGTCAACAAGGTTCCTGGTCACGGTGATCATTTGAAAACAAATAAAGATATCCTTGTCAAATGTACATTTTTGTCATGAGATTTGAGAGAGGAATTGGTAAACGAAAACCAAAATAAAAAAAGCTCACTTGAACTCACCTGCTGACATGGCCATGGTTGTCCCAGCAACCATCCCCATGGCGATGCCGTTGTGGGGACGAGGCTGGTGGTGCATGGGCGGGGCATACATGGCTGCTGGCATCCCATTGGGCTGGACCACTGTAGTGTGATGGATGACATGGGGCGGAGCTGCGTATAGCGGCTGTGTGTAGTAAGTGCCTTGCTGCTAAGAGGAGAAAGAGCGTACGTCAACGAGCTCAGGGCGAAGCAGCAAGCTACATGATCTGACCTTGACAGACCCTGTGGCATTTCCCCTACTGACATTTATCTTGTAACAATAGGACTTCCAGTAATGCGGCACCGTAGGTTGGTATTGTGGTTCTTTTTTACCCAAGAGACATTAGTAACGTGCCTCCAGCACCACAGAAGGTGTTGGTGCCCTCAGAGTGTGGTAGCACGTCTACACACCCCTCGCTCTTGGTAATTTGGATTAGAAAGTGAAAGGCTCTCGTTTAAACATCTCATTTCATTTTTTATGTATACATTTGTGTTCACAGGCAAAACATAAAAATGCCTACCCATACCATATTGTACAGTTCCAAACATGTGATACAGTCATATCCCTAGTGTAAGGTATGGTTACAGAAGGTTTAGAATAGGTATTTTTGGAAAAATACATCAAACAACCCTGTCCTTCAATTTATAATGAAATATCATGATGTGTAAAGCAAATAATTGTGTTCCATTACCCTGCACAACACAAAGCTTTCTAATGTGCATACAAGATTGTACAGAGCCTCACGGAAGAGTTGGAAAGTAAAGCAAGGGCCCGGACAACCAGGACCCCCCCACCATCTGTTTAGAGAAGAGTAAGTCAAGTTCCCCTTCTCAGCTTTCTGAGCCCAGATTACTCCTTATCATATCTGAGTACAACAAATATGCTATAAAAATCTGGTTAAATCACACTTATTCAAATTGCAGGGACAGATCAACAGATTGCCGTAGTGTGTGAACGTCAGTCTGAACGTAACATACCGGGGCATAGGGGTTCTGTTGTGGGTAGGGGCTCCGCACAGGATAGACTGCAGCTGGGTACGGATTGGGTGGTGAAGAGAAGGGCGGGACAGACCCCGCAGAGGGGGAGCAGGACATTTTAAAAGGAGCGCCCGGTGCGTAACCTATATCAAAGGGAATGCACAGACACTTTAAACGTTTGGATTACATACATTGTCACACAGTTTCTGTCTAGAGACACCCAGTTGGGATTCCACCCAATATGCAGGAGCCATGCTATACCAACTCTGTTATGTGGAACATTCAGATATAAACAACCAAACAAGTGATGCATCAGACCTGGCGTTTGTCCCGTTCCTTGTAAAGGGACAGACCATTCGAAGAGGTATTTAAATTGGCTAATGCACTAAATAATGTAGCAGAGTCTGTAACAATAACATCTTTGTTGTAACCTTATTGTCCTCAAAGTCAGTCAAAAACTGTATTTTACAGTAAACGCAGACGAGAGGCATAATCATCTGCCCATTGGTTATTTAAAATCATCATTACTTTGAGCTGCCTGGTTCTCCGGTGTGCAGTTATACAGCCAATGTGATGAAACGAGAGTGCAAAGAATAACAGTCACCAAGCTGCCTGTAACACCACTACATTACATATCTACTACTGTATGGACCAGATAAATTATTCATTCTGCATCCAGGACAACATTAGCACCGGTTATCCCATTTACTTTTCAACTTCAGGATATAACCGTGAGAGTCCTGCTCTAACTAAAGTGGCTACGGGCGGCGAGACCATGGTTAACAGTTTTTGAATTAGAAGGAAGTGTCATCTTACCGGTGGGGAAGGCCGGTTGGTTAGCTCCAGGGTGGTACATGTTGGGATTGTACGCATGGGCTGCTGCATAGCCCACAGGATATCCAGCTGTGGAATAAAGTCTTATTAGTCAAGTGACAGACAGGTAGGGAGGTCAAACAAACATTTTCAAATGACTGCATGTGTGCGTTTTAATGAAACACTGCTAAGCAAGTTCAACATTTTTTAATCCATTTCATGCTGGCAACATTTTGCTCACCTGGGTATCCTACTAAATTCCCTTTGGGGTTGGCGTAGGGGACCCCTGTTGGTGCAGGGCTGTACACTGGATTCATAATGCACAACTTTCAGATCCTAGGACAAAAAGAAAATACATATTATGCGAAGTGTTACCATAAAAAATACTTTGTTATTGTTTTTGATTGGCTATGTAGTTAACTCGCTGGCTAACGCAAGCTAGATTGATATATACTCTTGAGTAAATAATAATCATCCATCATCATGTAGTTTCCTTTCTATGGATGCGCATTCGGAGATATACGTAAATGTATAATATTTAATAGATTGGCTAAGTTAATTGGGAACAAAAACATAGCCTTCTATATGTTTACTGTTAAAATACATACAGAGCATGCACGGTAGCACCCTAACATTAAACCCGTGGATCATAAGCGCTGCTGCGGTGGCTCCACAACAACAAGGCCGGACCACGACTGCCTGGTGGCGGCTTTGCGTTGGTGTTTGACCGGGCATCTCTCTCGTCCGTGTACCGTTCGTCCCAGTCTCTCTCTCTGCTTCAAACATCGCACTCATGCTAACCTTTGCAACTGGCTTTCACAATAGATCCCAACTGTAATGTTATATTACTTACGGTGATAATTTCTCAGTATCTCACTGCTGCTCGGCTGTTTACTTTTGGGTATCGTAGCTAATAATGTTTTTATTCTGACTGACCGCGCCGTTGTTTTCTGCTTGAACAAAGATCATGTATTATAACAAGAGGACAGTCAGATAACGATGATCTAACAATGGAACTGCGTGTACTGAAAGATGGATGCAAGCGGAAAAAGGTGAGACCACTTAGCCAACAAGAGGTAGAAAACCGGCACTACGTCGTGTTTCTCAAACTTTCAAAATGGACACATTTGTCCAGTTAAATGTGTACGTGTGTAACAACTCAAACATCACTAAAATTTTATTGAGAAAGAAAAGCCTCGCATAACTTGATCCTCTCAGAAGATCTGCTTGTGTCGCGCTTGGACAGATTTTCGGTGTAGACACACATCTCTGTTTCGCTTTTCCTCTGTGAGGACAAAATATTTTCAGTAATTTGCGTCACTTCCGAATACACGGTGCAGCGAAAATGCCATGTTTACCATAGATTTTAGTATATTAATATCTGCAAAAAAGAACAATTTCACTTTAGAAGTGATGCTAGGTATACATACGCATCCGTATTTGTAGTCATTTGCATGATGGAATTAAAAATGATTTAGAAATTCATGCAAATGCATACAAGTATTATTTTATTAAATGCTGAAAACATAGCATAATGTGAGTTGACTGAAAAAACAACATTTTATTAATAACTGTACACTATTGTATTGCCGTTTATATTAATTCAAAATAATGATGAAGTAACGGTCCTTATTGCATGTTTTTACTGATTGCTTTTTGAAATGATGTTTTATCATTGATTTTCCATTTAGAACCATGTATCTGCTGATCAGACGAGGGCGCTGTATAGCGGATAAGGTCCTAACAGGAGCACAAATTAAATCAAACCTATTCTAATTTTAAAGAACATATTTTAGCCATGATGTTCTGTCTGTGCGCGTGTTTGTTTAGTATATAAAGGTTGCAAAAAATAAATGTTAAATTAATTCATTAATGCACGCATTATGTTTTGACGTGGAAACATTTCCGGGACCTTCACTGTGGATTTCCCATTCCGCTTCCCCCTTCACCAACCGGGCTTGGTCCGTGGATTTCTACCCATAACAACAACACCGACGTAATTTGGTTCTAGTTTTGTTACTACATGGTTCGGTTTGACGGTTTTTATTTGGGGATTTGTCCTGCAATAGGCACTTTATTGGTTGGCCTCATCAATTAGACCAATATGTCGGCTGCGGCCGCCGGAGGGGCGTCCTCCTCTTGTTGCACCGCCGCCGCATCCAGTTCTAGTTCAGCCGGGAGCTCCGGTGTGGCGGCGGGCGGAGGTGCGGGAGTAGCGGGCAGGCTACCCGCTCGGGTTTTGGAGCATGTGTTCTCCTACCTGGACCTGAACAATCTGATGCGGTGCTCCTTGGTGTGCTGGCACTGGAACCACTGTCTGTCGGATGAGAACAGCGAGGTGTGGCGGTGTCTCTGCGCCCGCTCCCTTAGTGAGGAGGCACTGCGCTCCGACATCCTCTGCAATCTGCCAACCTACAAGGGAAAGGTACGGCTAACGTGCAACGATAATGTTTGTTTACTATTTATAGAGTTTGATTGAAATCCAGATGATGCGTTGTGTGATAAAACGCCCCCCTCACACACACACACGCACACATTGGTAGTTATAGTTTATTCATATTTGCTGATCTGTGTTGTTGTTCTCTTTCTAATCCCAATGTATGTGTGCACACCCCTGTCCTGCAGCTCAAGTCATACCAGCATGCTCTGAGTTCCCACGACTGTTCACGCAACGTGTACGTTAAGAAGAACGGCTTCACCCTTCACCGCAACCCCATAGCCCAAAGCACCGACGGAGCCCGTGGGAAGATCGGCTTCTCGGAGGGACGCCACGCCTGGGAGATCTGGTGGGAGGGCCCACTGGGGACCGTGGCGGTGATCGGCGTCGCCACCAAGCGCGCGGCCATGCAATGTCAGGGCTACGTGGCCCTCCTGGGGAGCGACGACCAGAGCTGGGGCTGGAACCTGGTGGACAACAACCTGCTCCACAACGGTGAGGTCAACGGGAACTTCCCCCAGTGTAACAACGCACCCAAGTACCAGGTAGGCTTCCTGGGTGTTTTTCAGTCATGTTGATTGGTGAACGAATGGCAACAAAAATTAGAGTCACAGCTCTGCAGCAAGTTCTGCAAGCACAAAACGAAAACATTTGCATGCGTAAAAAAGAAAGGTTCAATTGAATCTCTAATCGTTTCTTGTTTGGTTTATAACCTACTATGCATGCCTGTCCAGTTAATCGTACTCACCCACCACCCCTGCCTCCACCTGTTTGGTTCTGTTTCATTGTTGTGGAGGGATTGGTACTGTGTACCTTGCTCATTGAATCTAGCGATTGCTATTGATAATGTTACGGTGATGTTATTGCTGGTAGTATTGTGCATGACCATGTGATGGCATTGAGTCACCCCAGTGGAGCAGAACCAACGCTAAGATATTGCATATGTTCTTTGCTGTTTATAGTTGTCCGATAAATGGTTCAAAATATGATGCGTTTTTCCATGTATATTGCATGTCACCATAAATCACAAATGATCATCTAATACCAGGACCCCTGTATTTCTTTGGCGTAAAAGTGATCCTGTTCCATGTATTTTAGTTGTTACTTATTGTTATATTACTTTCTAGTGTAATGGTGTCCGTCCACAGATCGGGGAGAGGATACGAGTGATTCTGGACATGGATGACAATACGCTGGCCTTTGAGAGAGGCTTTGAATTTCTGGGAGTGGCCTTCCGGGGTCTGCCTAAAGCCTGCCTCTTTCCAGCCGTCTCGGCTGTCTACGGCAACACAGAGGTGACCATGGTCTATCTGGGCAAGCCTCTGGATGGCTAGCAGTGCCAAAAGCTCTTGGCAGAGCCACATTACAGACGGTGAACACAGGCGGAACTGTAGCTGACATTCCATAGCCACAGGAATGGAAGCTAAATATTGGCATTGAACAGGAGTGATCATTGAATGACGGGGGGGAGGGTGGTTTGATGACAATGGGGGAGGAAACCATTAATGGACCAGAGAGAAAGACGGTGGGGGACCAGGAGGTGTTTCTGTCTCAACCTGGAAGTGATCCACTTCAGCTGCTGGACTATTTTATTTACTGTACAGGAGGACTTTACTTATTTTTTTTTAATGTTATTTTATTAAGTTAAACACTGCAAAAAAGCTTGGAAATGCTTTTGGTTGAATGTTCCTTCGAGGGCAAACCAAATATGAACAGTGGTAAATATGGAAGGACACAACTATCTGTGTTATGATTATAAGGTATATGACAATGTATTTTTGGCAATGTAAGCTGTCACACATGTCAAGGGCACAAGTGTAACTGCCATGGATGGAGGAACACTGAACGAAGTCACGCCAAAATCATGCATCTTGATTGACCAGAGCTTTTCTGAAGGCTTCATACAGTATACAGAACTTTGGCCAACTTACCATTAAAGCCAAGAAAGACTGCTTTATTAGCAAAAGCTAGCCATGCGCATGCATTGTATTTTAACTGAAACGCTTTGAACCATCGTCTAGAAGAGATTGAATTACCCTCAGTTCAGTGCAACTCTGCATACATTTTAACAATTGTGGTATTTGTTGTAGTATTTCATGATATTTATTTTTCGGTTTTAATCTGTGGTACTATTGAATTGGTCAACAAACCTTAAAATAAAATCTACCTGGTGCCAGTGTGTTATTGAGTGTTTCTAAGTGCTTCCACTAGAGGGCAATCTTTGCCTCAACATACTGAAAGGTCGCTAATCATATTACCGTTCAGATTGAAAGACACATTTTAATGACAATTTTGTTATGCTGTATTTTTCCCAGGGCCATGCGATTTATGTTTTGTCTCACTCTACTCACATAATGAATAAAGTTGTTCGGGTGGATTACATTTGTAACTTTAAAGCTTCCACTTGAGACAAACAAATAGCTTTTTTCAATGAATGGTCATGGTTCAAATGTAGATCGGGCTCATATAATGAAATATTTTTACACACTCACCTTGAGCATGAGAACATTTTGGGCATAATTGTTTTAGTTGTATTGAAGGAACATTTGGACAGAATTTCTATTGGGGTATTGAAGGAAAAAGGCCTATTGTTTAAGGCAAAGCTAAGATATAAATAAATTATGCTTATATCCGACTGGACCCGTAGCTCCTTCCAGCTGCTATTTACTCAGGCAAGTCAGAAGAGTGAGAGGGGAGGTCACTTCGCATGAAAAAAAAACAGGAAGGAAGCCCCTATAGATCACCCCAGCAATGCCTGCTCCAACACTTCCTGGTTCTAATTCCTTATTCTAAAAAAGAACTATTGGAAAAGTGTGTGTGTGTGTGTGTGTGTGTGTGTGTGTGTGTGTGTGTGTGTGTGTGTGTGTGTGTGTGTGTGTGTGTGTGTGTGTGTGTGTGTGTGTGTGTGTGTGTGTGTGTGTGTGTGTGTGTGTGTGTGTGTGTGTGTGTGTGTGTGTGTGTGTGTGTGTGTGTGTGTGTGTGTGTGTGTGTGTGTGTGTGTGTGTGTGTGTGTGTGTGCGTATATAAGTAAGGTATAAGTATGGGGCATATATATAAGGGTATATATATATATATATATATAATGTATGTATAAGGGCATATATAAGTATGCGTGCGTGCGTATAGGTATAAGTATAAGCGTGCGTGCGTGCGTGCGTGCGTGCGTGCGTGCGTGCGTGCGTGCGTGCGTGCGTGCGTGCGTGCGTGCGTGCGTGCGTGGCGTGCGTGCGTGCGTGCGTGCGTGCGTGCGTGCGTGCGTGCGTGCGTGCGTGCGTGCGTGTGTGCGTGCGTGCGTGCGTGTGTGCGTGCGTGTGCGTGTGTGCGCGTGTGCGCGTGTGCGCGTGTGTGTGTGTGTGTGTGTGTGTGAGCACAAGAACCCCAATTCCAGTTGGTTGTGTCCACCTCTATATCATGACCCCAACCTTATAAGCTACAAGAACAAATGCTTCTTTTTCTTATGGCAGTTTACCATAGGGGTTCTGTTGGAGTGTATAGATGTGTCAGTATCTTTCAAGTGTCATGTTAGCTGGAACTAATTGCCAATAAAATGTCTGTGTCAACTGTTAACACCGGTGAAAACTAGGCTTGCAGTGTTAGGCAGGAAGGGTGTGAGCGTTGAGTGGTTTCCTCTTCATAGTATCTTATGATCAAAAAGCAGAGGAGAGCGAGGGGTGAGAAGGGCGTTTTCTCTGTAGGTTTTCGTGGTGTAAAAGAGAAGCCTACACATTTGTGTGGTTAAGCGGATGCGAGCGCATCAGGCTCTCTTGAGTGTGAGAACTGCGTCAAAGTGCTCTGTTCGTTCTCTTATTCCTTCTGTTTTAATGTATAAAAACCAGTGAGCATTTGATATAGGCCTCAATCAACTGCGAATAACGTTCTATGTTTACACCGACGTGCAATAAGTACCAAGTGTAGCCTCTCATTGTGTACTTATATCTACGAGTGCAGTTGTCCATGTGACTTTGGTTTCCGTTGCCTGCCTGCTTCCGCAAATACTAAAGGCACTGCGCTGCTTTGAACAGAGCACACACCACCCCACATAGAGGAGAGCTCCCCGACGACCTACGCTGGAAGCTGCATCGCGCAAACCAGAGATATGGTCAGGAGCTCAACCGTCAGTGGCTTGAAGGAGGACCCAAACCTAACCACCAGTGTAAGTAGATGATGCACTGTGCACTGGTTCTACCAGCGTGTTCACTCTACAGGCGTTTGACGGTGCAATCTGTGGACGTCCACAGTGCAGCCAGAGCTTCTGACGGTACCTGCTTGTATGCATCATGTGTATGTATGGTTAGGATATTAATTAGCTGTACATTATGGAGTTGTGTAAGTCGTTTATTTAAATACATAAATATATACACTAGCAATACAAGTTTGGGGTCACTTAGACAGTTCTTATTTCAAAAAAATTCTGTCCATTGTAAAATAACATAAAATGAATAATAAACACAGTCTTGACATT
The DNA here is from genome assembly GCA_029465975.1 of Dallia pectoralis. Classification (NCBI taxonomy): domain Eukaryota; kingdom Metazoa; phylum Chordata; class Actinopteri; order Esociformes; family Umbridae; genus Dallia; species Dallia pectoralis. The sequence continues at coordinate 15,138,171 of CM055733.1, read as the reverse complement.
GTTGATGTTGTAAATGACTGTTGTAGCTGGAAACGTCTGATTTTTAATGGTATCTACATAGGCGTACAGAGACCCAATATCAGCAACCATCACCCCTGTGTTTCTATGGCATTTGTTGGCTTTTCCAAGTTTATCATTTTAAAAGGCTGTGATAATTAGAAAAACCTCTAGCAATTATGTAAAATGATTAAAAACTAATCTATAAATCTGGCGTTCTGGAACCTTGGAAATTTTGGGTTTGATTACAGGCTCAAAATGTCCAGTAACAAAGACCTTTCTGCTGAAACTCGCCGGTCTGTTCTTGCTCTGAGAAATGAAGGCTATTCCGTGCAAGAAATTGTCAAGAAACCGAATATACATGCAACGCTGTGTCTTCCTTCCTTTACAGAACAGTTCAATTTGGCTCTAACAAGAATAGATAAAAGAGTGGGTGGCCTCAGTCCACAACGGAGCACGAGGACAAATACATTAGTGTGTGTAGTTAAAAAAAAACAGATGCCTCACAGTCCCTTAACTAACAGCTTCATTAAATAGTACACAGAAAAACAGTCTCAATAGTAACAGTGATGAGGCAACTCCGGGGTGCTGACCTTTGAGGCAAAGGAGTTGCAAAGGAAAAGCCATACCTCAAACTGGCCAATAAAAAGCAAATATTTAAACTGGCAAAAGAACACAGACAACGGACAGAGGACTGTTAGAAAAAAGGGTTGTACCGTATGGTATGTAAAGTGTCCATCAAGCCAATCCAACGTGTGGCTTCAGGAAGCATGGGGTGAAATTTTCAAATTACCTCAAAAATATAATGCTGTAAAAGCTGAAAACGGAGCTTTCTTATTTCATTACTCTATGATTTTATTCATGTCAATAACCATATTTCCTAATTTCCTATTCAAACAAATTTTATGCATGTTTTAATGAAAAAAATGACATTTCTAAGTGACCTCAAACATTTAAACTGTAGAATATGCCATTATATTTACTTTCTTCATTCATTTTCACGGTAAGAGCCGTGGGCTGGGTTCAAACTCTGGATTGAAAATATGCCGTAGTTATTATACACCAGAGTATACACGGCGTCTTAGATCACTGGACCACTCTAGACTACTGTTTTAGACTGCTTGTCTTAGATCACTGGACCACTCTAGACTACTGTTTTAGTCTGCTTGTCTTAGATCACTGGACCACTCTAGACTACTGTTTTAGTCTGCTTGTCTTAGATCACTGGACCACTCTAGACTACTGTTTTAGTCTGCTTGTCTTAGATCACTGGACCACTCTAGACTACTGTTTTAGACTGCTTGTCTTAGATCACTGGACCACTCTAGACTACTGTTTTAGTCTGCTTGTCTTAGATCACTGGACCACTCTAGACTACTGTTTTAGTCTGCTTGTCTTAGATCACTGGACCACTCTAGACTACTGTTTTAGTCTGCTTGTCTTAGATCACTGGACCACTCTAGACTACTGTTTTAGTCTGCTTGACTTAGATCACTGGACCACTCTAGACTACTGTTTTAGTCTGCTTATCTTAGATCACTGGACCACTCTAGACTACTGTTTTAGTCTGCTTATCTTAGATCACTGGACCACTCTAGACTACTGTTTTAGTCTGCTTGTCTTAGATCACTGGACCACTCTAGACTACTGTTTTAGTCTGCTTGTCTTAGATCACTGGACCACTCTAGACTACTGTTTTAGACTGCTTGTCTTAGATCACTGGACCACTCTAGACTATTGTTTTAGTCTGCTTGTCTTAGATCACTGGACCACTCTAGAGTACTGTTTTAGTCTGCTTGACTTAGATCACTGGACCACTCTAGACTACTGTTTTAGTCTGCTTGACTTAGATCACTGGACCACTCTAGACTACTGTTTTAGTCTGCTTGACTTAGATCACTGGACCACTCTAGACTACTGTTTTAGTCTGCTTGACTTAGATCACTGGACCACTCTAGACTACTGTTTTAGTCTGCTTGACTTAGATCACTGGACCACTCTAGACTACTGTTTTAGTCTGCTTGACTTAGATCACTGGATCACTCTAGACTACTGTTTTAGTCTGCTTGACTTAGATCACTGGACAACTCTAGACTACTGTTTTAGTCTGCTTGTCTTAGATCACTGGACCACTCTAGACTACTGTTTTAGTCTGCTTGTCTTAGATCACTGGACCACTCTAGACTACTGTTTTAGTCTGCTTGTCTTAGATCACTGGACCACTCTAGACTACTGTTTTAGACTGCTTGTCTTAGATCACTGGACCACTCTAGACTACTGTTTTAGACTGCTTGTCTTAGATCACTGGACCACTCTAGACTATTGTTTTAGTCTGCTTGTCTTAGATCACTGGACCACTCTAGACTACTGTTTTAGACTGCTTGTCTTAGATCACTGGACCACTCTAGACTATTGTTTTAGTCTGCTTGTCTTAGATCACTGGACCACTCTAGACTACTGTTTTAGTCTGCTTGACTTAGATCACTGGACCACTCTAGACTACTGTTTTAGTCTGCTTGACTTAGATCACTGGACCACTCTAGACTACTGTTTTAGTCTGCTTGACTTAGATCACTGGATCACTCTAGACTACTGTTTTAGTCTGCTTGACTTAGATCACTGGACAACTCTAGACTACTGTTTTAGTCTGCTTGTCGGGAGCCCTTGACTCACGGCAAAGCAAACAGCCTTTTTTTGTAAGGAAATACACATTTCTAACAATTCAAATGGAACACATATGTTTGCCATGGAATATGGTTAAAGGTTAATGTCTGAGTAAGAATGAAACCATTTATGCTAGGCCCTGCTGAATCCCGGAACACCTGAGCAGGTGACCAATGGGCAAGGAATGTATTCAGACATGACAAACATTGAAACATGTCTATTCTAACTACTTGTAAAAGTGCTAGTAGAATGACTGACATAACAGAAAAACGAGTGAAAAAACGAGTGATACCCAAGCAGATCTTGATGATTCCTTCCGATGAAGATAAACGTTTCTACAGTAAGTCTCTTTAGCCGTAACCTCTCAATCTGTGTCCCCACAGTGAGGATGTTAAGATGCCAATCTACGGCCTGCCCTGTACTCTGCTCACCCTCTGGCCCCTGTGGAGCCTTACGATGCCAATCCTCTGCCACCCACACCACAGCCACCACAGAACCAGCCCCTGCAGACTGGTAAGAACCACATTTGCCCTGGCAGAGGTTCTGAGGTCTGATATAGCTACCCATTCCGACCTACGCAACGACCAGATTCCAATGCGTAAGATCCCCATTTCTCAAAATGAAAATACAGATGCAGTTACATAGATTCTGGTTAGCAGGGACAAACTGGGACCATAAACCAGACCTGGCCTTTGACCTTGGACCCGAACCCATATTGGTGCTTTTAACCCACAGCTTAGAGTAGTTTTTAGGGTTATATTAAGATATTTACTAGACTCTGTCAGGATTACAATCGACTAATAAAAATGTATCATGCTTATTGGTATTGTTGCATTACAATTTTTTCATTATTTTTGGTATGGTAGAATGAATATGTATAATTTGATAAATCTGATATAATTATTCATTTCGTCTTATATAATATTTTGGTTTCATATGTTGCCATGCACATCCTTTTTTATTTCACTTCAAATATGTTTAATAATTTGATAGGAATGTTATTACATTATACTAAATTATATACTAAATGTAGTATCATTATATAAAGCAACAAATTACGTTCGAAATTACATCTAACTTCCTATGTTTTTCTTTAAAAACATGTACATATTGTAAGTGATTCATATTCACACAAAGCATGTTAAGAGAACATCTCTGTGATTAGATATTGTAATTTTGTGTTGATGGTTAACATTCATTACAACATTGTAAATTAACAGACATATACAGCATTGTAAATTAACAGACATATACAACATTGTAAATTAACAGACATATACAGCATTGTAAATGAACAGACATATACAACATTGTAAATTAACAAACATATACAGCATTGTAAATTAACAGACATATTCAGCATTGTAAATTAACGGACATATACAGCATTGTAAATTAACAGACATATACAACAATGTAAATTAACAAACATATACAACATTGTAAATTAACAGACATATAAAACATTGTAAATTAATTGCAGAATTCAAAGTGCTACTCTCAATCTAATCTCAATCAGATCTTAAGCACTGTTTTAACGGCATGATGGAGGACAAACAGCATTTGAACAAAATGTTTTGGCTTGTCAGTATACATATATATTTTATATATATATATATATATATATATATATATAAGCCATTATATCCACACCTGTAAATTGTTGAGCATGCTAAGCAGGCTAAGGCATTAAGCAACTGGCCAGAACTCAAAATTGGTCCAACAACGTTTAACAGTCTATCATTTTAAAATTAAAAAAGTTAACATGGGGCAAGTATAGGACATACCTATATTAGGCACACATAAACATTGTGATATTATAGTCCACAAAATAGGCACAAAATGGCTGCAGCCCCTAATGTTCTACTCAAAGATGCTTTGTGGATATGGGTGAAGAGTTTCATAAACTTTAACGCATAATTTGCAAACCATGTGCTTGTCAGTGAAAGGTGTGAATATATAAGTTACCACAACAGATACACAGTTGGTCATGGAAACAGAGGTTGCTAGTACTGCTGGTCCCCTGGGTTTCAAGTCACGCGACATCCTTCGTGCTAGGTGTTTTTTGCAGTATACACATAAACGATTTCAAAAGTTGCTTTATAAGGACCTGCATAATCGGTCTCTTTTGTCACGGAAATGGGGTTTTATAACAAGCCATTTGACTAAAGCCAACGTTTTCCATTTTATGTGTATTTATCTCTCTGATTTTAAAGAAAAACCATCCTGAATGGTGGAACTAATGTGGATTAGAAGGGCAAAATGACAGGGGAACGTAAAACAACAAAGATAGTAAGCTACAAACCATTGGTGCCTGTTACTCAGGACATGTCCTCTTGATCGTAATCTCTACCAGATCTTCCTTCCTGTCTTGCTTGCTGGCACCTGCTTTTTGGGGAGCAGGAAGAGAGACGATTAACTCCACAGATGTTTCCCACTATTCCTGATTCACATTACTCAGGGTTGCTACTGGGTCCCAAGCTCCAGCCGGGCGGCAGTACTGCCACGTTACAGATAAAATATTTTTCTCTTTGTCTTTCCAGGCTCAACTGACCGCTCTCTGTAGCGACAGCGAGCTCTCATCTGTACCGCAAGATTTACCCGGCAACATAGAGGAACTCCACCTGAACCACAACCACATTAATAGTCTCCAGAACCACTCCATCTCCCGCTACACATCCCTACGTACTCTAAGTTGCGCAGACAACCGCTTGGAGATCTTGGGCTCCAAGCTCTTCCAGAACTCACCTCATCTAGAGAGCCTCAATCTAGCTGTCAACGAACTTCACATTAACTACCAGCAAACTAGCCTGGCACTGGCAACAGTGCCTAGGCTCAAGGTTTTGGATCTGTCCGAAAACGAGCTGACGGAAGATATGGTCACCATCTTTCTCCAGAACATGACGTCCCTAGAGTACCTTAACCTTTCCAGGAATGTCCTCGAGAGGCTGGACGAAACAGCCTTCGGTGACCTCCACCAGCTCAGGGAGCTGGATCTGCAGAAGAACTTACTGTTTGAGATTGATTGTGCCTTCAATCACCTGTACAAGCTTCAGAGACTTAACCTGGCCTACAACTACCTGTCCTGCTTGGTAGGCTTTCACATGACCCAGTTGGTGGTTCTGAACGCCAGTCACAATTACATTGAGTGGTTCATAGCCAACCAAGACCTCCAGGAAACCTTCCAACTAGAGACGTTAGACCTCACAGACAATAAACTCTTCTTCTTCCCCTTCCTGCCCACCCACAGTCGTCTTAGGAACCTACATCTGTCCCAGAACATGGTTAGCTTCTACGAACACCTGGAAGACAACGCAACCTACCCCAGCTGGAGCAACAGCGTCCAGTTCTACAACCTAAAGGGCAACGGGAGCAATATCACCGCTCAGCTGTGGGATGACAGTCTACATGGGGACATCTCTTCTCTAGATGTGTTGGATCTGAGTGGTAATCAGATGGGCTACTTCCCTCACGGGTTCATCAGTAAAATGCCAAGTCTAGCCAGACTCAGGATACAAACAAACTGTTTCAATGTCTTGAATTTGACTCAAGAAAAAATGCCCAGGACGCTGTATGAGTTAGACGTGAGCAACAACATGCTGACAGAGGTCTATGCTGACAAACAGAGTTTGAGGGAATTAGCCAACCTGAGCTACCTTAACCTAAGCCGGAATAACCTGCAGAGTCTGCCATTCAGGCTGTTTCCCTCCCTCACCAGCCTTGCCTCTGTGGATATCAGCTACAACGGAGTTGGCATGTGCCTTCAGGATCAAGGCAAGATGAGGAGAGGGGCGGGGCCATGGGGTGACCAATCAGACTGTCTTGTTTGGAAAAACATAAACTCTCTCAAACGACTCCACCTATCAGGGTGCAACCTCAGGAAGCTGCCGCTGTCAGCGTTCGCAGGGACGCCACTCACGCATCTTGAGCTGTCCAACAATCCCAAACTTATAATTGAGCCCAGATCACTAGTAGAACTCGGCAGAACTTTAAACAGTCTAGGACTGGAAAACACAAGACTGAGCGACTTCGACTTTTCTTCTTTGCGACACTTGAAGTTTTTGAACGTCGCAAAAAACTGTCTCGCTCACCTTCCCGCTTCACTGCTAACGCTGGAACTCACACAGCTGGACTTGAGGGCAAACAAACTGACCACCGTGCCCTCGGGTCAGGCTAGGAAAATAGCCTTTAAAATCAAGACAATCTTTCTGAGTGGAAACACTTTTAACTGCTGCCAATTGGACTGGTACCGAACATTTGAGAAGGCGAAGGCCATGAAAATCATGGACCTTCCGGATATCTCCTGTCAGGATCACACAGCGAGGACACACAACTTGCTGCTTTTAGACTCTCTAATATGTGGCGGAAGTGAGGAGGAGTCTGTGTACTGGTACATCTTGCTGGTTATCATACCAGCACTTTGTCTGTTTGGGGTTTCCGTAATCTTCATGCTCACCTTCAGGTCCAGATTGCTTCCTAAGGTCATTAAAAAGAAATGCTGGAAACCCACTTCATACTGAAACTATGATGACTTTCCCGTACATGCAAAGAGGTCTGTGTGATGTCGTGTTACGTCAATGTGATGTTGTTCGCATATTAATACAATTCAAAGGCAAAAATAAAAAGTTATTTCTTGGATAGATGTACCGGGGAGAATATATTGACTCTGACTCTGTTGTCGTTGACAAGACCAGACCATAATAATGAACATTACAACAGTGAGAGAGAACAGTTATGTTATTTTAGTGTGAAAAAAACATAACACGATCATATCACGCTAAAACGAATCAGGTGTGATAAATGCGTTCATGTCATAACGTAAGAATAAAAGCCAGTTCGAATTTCTGATCCGCGTGCTGGATCTTTTTCTTTTGTTATGCGATGCTGCAATCAATCAAACAATTTTATTTCATAAAGCTTTTTTTACAACAAAGTTGTCACAAAGTGCTTTTACAAACACCCAGCCTGTACCCGACAGAGCACACTTTCAACAAGTGTTCGTACTGCCTGCTTCTGGTGGTCTGAATTAAGAATGTGGCTATATTCATTGTGTTTTGTGGGTTGTTGGTGTATTTTTGTGTGGGTTTAGTGTGTGTGTGTGTGTGTGTGTGTGTGTGTGTGTGTGTATGCAGGCGTCTTGTGATGCAAACCGTTGCTATTACAGGCAAAGGAAACGTGAAATTTCCTGTTTTATTGTGCAGCAACTGCCCAGTCGAATACCTCAGAAAGGAAGAGTTGGTGGTTTTAACATAAGCTAAGGCGACCCGAAGAGGCCAGATCAGAAATATCCTTTACTTTGGATTGGTTTTCACTGTCATGTTGGTCATAAATATGGATTTCATCGGTTACACAGATACATGTTCCTTTGCTGAGTTTAAAAACTAATGTCCCTTTGCTCCATGAATTTGAGCACAATCAACATTAAATCCCAGCTGAATGGAATTCGGTCGGTGAGTCACGGAACAACTAACGCCAAAGTATAACCGCCCAAGAGCATATGAACACATCAGAAAGAATGAACGACCTGTTATTGCTCCAAGTACGCACATATGCACCCCAACAAATTGGACTTAACACATTGTGAGTGTTCTGCATCACTATCAAAGACAATACGAAGCAGCCTTGTCCTTTATTTTTTGGTTATCTAGTCAGGTTTGTACTTGTGTACCTATAAACACATCTATTCCAGGGTTGATAAGGGGAAAAGTGGGTAAGTTCCACAGCTGCCGTTTCATAATTGCAGATGTAATTTCCTTTTCCACCAGTGTACTCCCTTCTAAACTCGTCTTCATAAACGAACCTATGACACATTACAATTTGATAAAATTATATAAATGTAATTAAACTATAAGGTTTGAATTGATGAACTATTTTGATTTATTCACTTCCGGGAATTGGCTAATCAAATATTGCTTTCTAAACACATGAGAAGATATTTACATAGACAACTACTGGCCAAATCTCGAGGCTGTTCATCTGTTACTCAGATGAACAGTTTCACAAAAGTATATTAGAAGTAAGCCAAAAGTTACATCCAACTGAAAAGGCAAAATCTTCAAAAAATATATTAAAAAAGCTCTTACACAAAAAGGGAAATATAATAATTTAGAACATATCAAAAATAATATTTCAACTGATTGGCATAGAATTGTTATAAAAAAGAGAACATCATGTTTCACTGGACTGTGTCTTTGGGAATCAGTCCAAACCCTAACCATGGGCTAATAACATAGATGTTCAGACAGACTTGAATTCATCTAATTAGTAATTACTTACTGAATTGCCATTTCCACATTTGTAGTTTTCATACGAATATTATACAAGCAGGTAGAATGAACACTTAACGTGTAATCATAATAATAATAAAACTATTATATAAACTGTGACTGAATACAATTATCAGGCATATTTATCTGTTTGTAAATGAACACACGTCTACGGCATGTCAATTCGGAAAACTCAACCGAGGGAGATAAGTGTTGCTTTCTGGGAAATATTTTTGGAGGACCCTGAAAAAATGTATACATTTATTCAATGATGAAAACCTAATGTTTATTCATTCATAATATATTCAGTGTCTCAGTGTGTCCGGGCAAAAATATGAATCGTTTAAAATATTTTAAAACTGCAAGATATACTTTGTGAGTTAATGCTTACGCATTGATAATGTGTTATCTGTGTTTGAGTATGTGTGTGTGTGTGTGTATACATGTACACTAATAAAAACCTAGCAGTGAATGTGTGTGTTTGTGTATCAGTACTGGACCCTGCAGTCAGGATGGCAAGCAGCGCTGGATGGCTTTGTGGATCGGTTGAATGCCAAGCGACATACCCAGAGTGTAACCAGAATACCACTGTGGTGATGCTGTGGCTGTAGGTCATGGCGGTTGGAAGAGAGAAAGAGAAACCAAACCTAACCGGCTCAGTGCGCCGGCATCTGCGATGCTTGGGGCAACACCTGCTTCTGAGAGGGCTCCCTGTCTTTACACAAACGAACTGAGTATTGCTTGTGTTTGATAAAAATAAATGTATAACAACCTGCTCCTGATGAAAGAGGAAGCATGCAATCATCACATACTGGGTGAATTCCAAAGTGATCTGTGATGAAGCCGATTCCCTATAGATTCTACAGCACTGGGCCACAGCGTACACACATCACACTGGCACTGAAATCAAAACTCGAAACAACAAATCACTCGATATTTTTAGTTTAGGTCTTCTATGTGATGATTCGACAGTTTCCGTGCCCTTCAACAGTCAATCATATGATGAAAAGTAGCAGAACTACAACAGATGATGTGTACGAGTCCAGATGCCCACATGCTCCAGCTCTCAGTCAACAGCTCTTGGCCACGCCAACTAATGTTGGGTAGAAGCGTATATCAGTGTTAACCAGGTTCACAATGTGTCAGCAGGAGAGAAAATATAGGTGCACACATAGTCCTGTGATTTGCAAAGCAAATACATTGGAATGGATCTGGAAAGCGTTTCATAGATAAGACAACGATTGAACCAAATTAGGTGTAGTCCGTCAGTGAATCTCCATACTGCTGGTATAATACAGTGCTTTGGTTTGTCTGGTATTGGCTGGCATTATTTGCACGTCCGTATAAATCTCAAATCTCCAAATCTCAAAGATGTATATAGCCACGTTTTTTCCCATCAGGTATACAGGGCAGGATACATTTCAAAGAGCCATTTTTACATCTAATATTTAATTTCAGGTAACCACAGGTTGCACATCAATCATCATTGAAGGGAGTTATAAAAGCTAGTAATGGATGGCTACTAGTGCCCAAGTGATGGCTAGTGTCCCAAGTGATTGCTAGTGTCCCAAGTGATGGCTAGTGTCCCAAGTGATGGCTAGTGTCCCAAGTGATGTCTAGTGTCCCAAGTGATGGCTAGTGTCCCAAGTGATGGCTAGTGTCCCAAGTGATGGCTAGTGTCCCAAGTGATGGCTAGTGTCCCAAGTGATGGCTAGTGTCCCAAGTGATGGCTAGTGTCCCAAGTGATGGCTAGTGTCCCAAGTGATGGCTAGTGTCCCAAGTGATGGCTAGTGTCCCAAGTGATGGCTAGTGTCCCCAGTGATGGCTAGTGTCCCAAGTGATGGCTAGTGTCCCAAGTGATGGCTAGTGTCCCAAGTGATGGCTAGTGTCCCAAGTGATGGCTAGTGTCCCAAGTGATGGCTAGTGTCCCCAGTGATGGCTAGTGTCCCAAGTGATGGCTAGTGTCCCAAGTGATGGCTAGTGTCCCAAGTGATGGCTAGTGTCCCCAGTGATGGCTAGTGTCTCAAGTGATGGCTAGTGTCCCAAGTGATGGCTAGTGTCCCAAGTGATGGCTAGTGTCCCAAGTGATGGCTTGTGACCCAAGGCTTGTTGTCTTATCCCAGAGTGTATGAACGATAACTGGTTCTGGTTGACTTGACTAGTGGACTGAAACAAAAATGATAGTGACTAAGTTTAACGTTTATATTCACTAACAAAGTTTGTCTGCAAAACACTTAGAGATGAGCAACAATCAGTCAAAAAAACACTTGGAGCTGAGCAACAATCAGTCTGCAAGAATCAGTCAACAAAACAAAGCAAGAATCAGTCAGCAAAACACTTAAGCCTGAGCATGAATCAGTCTGCATTACATTCCTGGCAGGATTCATTTTCATATATTCATTATATTAAAACAATAAGTAAGCTGTGTTTTTATTCACATATATGAAACTCAACATAACGTTTATTGTAATGCCGGTTGTTTGCTTTCTATCTTCCGGAAGCCGTGAAAACAGAGCCTCGGGTTGCGTGTGTACATGGCTCCACAAGCTTGTGTTTTCAGGAAGGAACTGCAATGTTCTGGACCCTTACTCTCTGCATGTGAGCGTGAGTAACGAGAAGTAACACCGGACGTCGATAAGATGCTAACTGCTCGACTTCCTCTTAAACCTCTCCTCTCCTATCTCAACCACGGCCTGGAAGATTGCCACCATACTGACAGGACTTGCTAGTACCATAGTGTTTGCTTCTACCCCCAGGTTATATTTGTCCGTGCCACAAATGACACCCTATTCTTCATGTAGTGCACACATTTTTCCTTAGGCACATATGACCCCGGTCAGTGGCTAACTAGATCTTTCGGGCCCCTGTGTAAGTATTGTCACTGGCCCCCAAGCCAAAATGTGCATTAGCCCCTGAGTTTCGGATAGAGCCAAAGTGACAACGTGGCGTAACTGTCAGTCTGTGTTCACAATGTGAAATATTGTAGTTCGCCTAATGTGTAATAGCATTCAGGACATTGTGTCCAAGACAGCCAACTCTAAAATTAGTGTCCACCTTCGATATAGATAAGCAAATAAGTATATTATAAAAAGTTGCATTGTGGTTTCTCCGCTTGATCTTACCTTTGAAAGTATGAACAGAATCTAACCTTTAGTCGAGATTAACATTTTCGACAAACAATTATTAATCAATTTCAACATATTTTTCTCATAACACGTATTATTCTAGGACTCATGTATGAATAAATTCCCATAGATTTATCTTCCCATCGCTACGCCATGTGCCGCGTGCGTCATTATAAACTCCTAAGTGGTGATCCACGACTTCCTGTTTTACTGGGGTGGCACATGACACCCTGTTCAAAATGAGAAAGTATAGAAAACACAAATGAAATTTCGACTAAAGGTTGTTGACCTTCATTAGTTAGGCAATGACAAAAGAATCGCAGCGCTACAGACATGGAAGTACAGGCCTTTACAATTAGTACAATTGAGAGGTTTATATCTGTGATAAACCTGTTTGAAAGAGTATATTTTGACATGCACAGTGAGGATGGTTTTGGAGGTATTCTCCAAATATCACTGTAGGAGAATTGCAGAAGTTGTTTTAACCTTGGCTTCAACCATGTCTCCTGAACCACATTTTGACGTCACCTATGCGCTGGTCTCGTGAGACGATACCTCTCGATTTTGTCACGCCTCCCAGACTCCACGTACAAATTCATTCAATTTGGTTTCTGGGTGGTTTGAAGAAAAACTCCCATTGAAATTGCATTTTTTTTGTTACTATAACAGAAACAGAACTATAGAAATAGACACAGATTTAGAGTCATATAACCTTTAACCTGTCCAGCCTGCTAACATTTATCCAAACACGGGCTGAGGATACAAAAAATGTATGAATGCCTACTCGATGTTTATCTGTTATTTAATAAGACTAAATGAAGTATAACTAACTTCTTACATCACATCACAGAACAATAGTTGTGTGTTTGGGTTCTACTGGGGTTTATTATGAATGATTGCACTTCATTTTTTGCTGGATAAGAGAAAAAAATAGGATCTTTAAAAAATGATATTATACATAGAGTGTATTCTTTTACGCAAAAAATATCATTTTGAAAAGTGCAAAAAAATATTTTGGACTTCACATGACATGCTACCAAAAAGAATGGCCAGAACCCACAGCAAATTGTTGAAGCCATCCTTGTATATACAAAATACAAATATCTGAAGAGGAAGTTTTTTTTATTATACGTTCCCCTTTTAATCTCTGCCATCTTCTTGCAAAAAATTTAAGTGCCAACTGTTTCCTTAAGAATGTGGTCAAATTGACAACAGTCGAAATACTTGTATGAAAGACACGTACGTGTGTTTAAGGAAAATTACAGAGGAAGCTTTTTTTCATTAAATTGATATTTTTTATCTGGGAAAATTCCCAGTGCTGGAAGACATACCAGTTCACTTTCATCAAACCTTCTGGGAGACACTTACCCATCTGCTTTTAACTTAACTACTCCTGTATAAACGGTACACTAACAGATACCTAGCAAGGACATTTTAAATCACTATTACTCAACAGAACCCAGATGTTAAATGGACAGTCCAATAAAAAACAGAGACCTCTTAGACATCAATGTTACGTGGCAACAATCTTAGCAGAATGCTTAGCACATACCTTTTCTAATATCAATAATCCGTGCTAGAGAAACCAGTGTGAATGCATGTGAAGGACTCATTTTGTAGTAATTTCTAAATGTAATAAACTGTAGGGCTAAACTGATTCTACATGAAACCATTCAATCCAACACTTAAAGCGTGAGTGGTACAAACATTGCACTTGAGCGTCTTCTCAAACAGATTATTCAGAATGTATAAAAATGCCTTTTATCTTATGTCCAGACAACGACCTCTCAAGTGCAGTTGATTGATAAAGAACTCAGAGACACAAGGAACATTTGGACACCCTAGACCCCTACTCCCTAGACCCCTACTCCCTAGTCCCCTACTCCCTAGACCCCTACTCCCTAGACCCCTTAGACCCCTACTCCCTAGACCCCTACTCCCTAGACCCCTACTCCCTAGACCCCTACTCCCTAGACCCCTACTCCCTAGTCCCCTACTCCCTAGACCCCTACTCCCTAGACCCCTACTCCCTAGACCCCTTAGACCCCTACTCCCTAGACCCCTACTCCCTAGACCCCTACTCCCTAGACCCCTTCTCCCTAGACCCCTACTCCCTAGACTCCTACACCCCCAGAGTGTGACGCCGCCCTTCTAGTAAAGATTCTAGCAGCTGTGTTAAGCTGTAATTCAAGTTTATCGGGCTGTCTAGAGGGCAGAATATTGCAGTATTATAATCTTGAAGTAACAAAGGCATGGCTTTGTTTTGATTCATGCAATGTTCCAAAATGGTTGCATCAAAAGAGAGATCATGGTCGAGGGTAACGTCATGGTCTCTCAGCTTTTTTAGGGATACGACGTTACAATATCAATATCCTGACCGCTAACATAATGTTGGCTGATTTATGGGCATAAAATTACCTCAGTTTGCTTAGAAATTTGACTATGGCTTGTATCTAATCAAAGGTTGAAGAGCGGCAAACGAATCACAACATCCATCCAAAAAAAGTCAGACAAACAACAAGGCGTGGACTTTTTGGAAAATAATGTGCTATTTTCTCTCAATGGGACCAGTGGAATATGTTAAAGAATGTAATGATTTGTTAGCAGATTTGTTAGAGTCCTGGCACCAGCAGCACAGCAATGATGAACATGAATAAAGACTTTGCACTGTCACGCAAGCATCCCTGCGCATCTATAGTTTCGCTTCACACCATTTACCACTGCATTGACTCAAAAGGCAATCATTTACTTTCATTACTGAAAACATACTCGTGCTCAAAGTCAATGTCACATCCCAGACCCCTCGGAATCAACGGTGGCTTTGCTGTTGGAGAAAAGCATGCCGTTTTTAAAAATAATTTTCTAACCTTTTATATTTTCACACATATTGATTGATTCCACCACAGAAAACATAATGTGCCTGATGTGTGGACCATTTTATTTTATATAAACACATTCTGTCTCAACTTCTCATCACCTTTAATTGATTACCTCATGACCTTTTGTAAAAGCCATTCAAGAGAACCGCAGACATTAAGCAGTTAGCCTAATGTCCCCTCATTGGCTGCTTAATAGAGTTGAACATCTAATTGTATAATACAATGCATTAAAGGAGACTACAATAAAAGACTACAATAAAACGACTGTGATTAACCAAAGAGCCACATAGCAGTGACATGCCTGCCCCCTAGTGGCAAGCAAACAAGTAAATCACTGTCACTCAAGTTAACACGTTGGGAGTTATGGCCAATAAAACAGAACACTAAAGCAAAATCTTCTTAGTTTATTACACCATATCGCATATATTCGTTACAGTTCTACGTTGATAGTGTAACAAAACAACAATAAGCAGCAATAAGCCATTGTAGTCTTTAGCCCACAATCCCCCATAGCGGTGAATGTGCTATGAGTGCGATAGGGGTATTGCGTTATAGGCCATAGGGTTACAGAGAGCGTTGCCGGATACTCACTACATGTTAGTACTGAAGACTGCCTTTTGCCTTCCATTAAGGATTGTAACCAATCAAAATACTGTAAACAAAACACAAGGAACAAAGACATTTGAGCAAGTTTTTAATTAACTTAATGTGATCAATCTAACCACGTGCATAATAGTCAAATGAGATAACGAATACACAAAGCGTAAAAAACAATGGCTTACCTAAATATTCTGTCCATACAATACTGCGATGTGTCAGGTAAGAATGTTGTCCCCTGTTCATCAGATAATGTAAATGAATAATTATGTTTGAATATTAGAGCGGAGTGTTAGAAAAAAACCTCATTGAAAAATACTTTGAGTAGTTACAGTCAAGGCATTTGAAACTAACATTGACCATTTCCTACCTCAGATATTCAGCTCCATCCGTCTTCAGTTGACTGATTTTAAGTAGTACAGAAATACGTAATGCTATGTCAATCCATGAATATGTCATTATAGTTCCACTGAAGAAGGTTGTCAATTTCACAAGGCACAGAAACTGTCAAAGTGGCAACCAACAACCAAACCATCAATGACACAAAGTCCATGACATCATACAATTCTGATCTATAAAATCCAACTTTAAAAAAGATGTATATATATTTTAGTCATTTCAAGTGCTTTTTTGTTATACTACAGAAACTAAAAGACATGTTTACTACTTTACCCCATATAACAAACAAAGTCAAAACTGAAAATGAGAATCATTGGAAGGAGCACTTTAAGATCATCTGAGTGAAGTATATTGTAAACAAAATGATTTAATGTAAAAATGGCACATATTGAAGCAGGTTAGCATTTGTCACCGATTTAGTTCTGGAGGCAGTTCTGACCCAGGCAGAAACAATGTGATTGGTGAAAACAAGGATATGGGCGAAGCTTCCCCCGGCACTAGTTTAAGAAGAATGCTAACTTGCCGAATGCAATGATGACTACATGAGAGCAAAACAGAGGCATCCAAGTGACTTGTATAAACATATTTCCATACACAGCAGGGTTAGGATTATTTTAAATAAATCCATCAAATAACTTTTAACTAACTGAAATTCAATTCAAGATTTTTCATTTTCTCTGAATTTTCAAAGGATTTTATATTGTCTTGATGAACTGAAAAGGCAAAATCTGCTCCCATCGACTAATATCCAGTATAAATAGGAGATCCCACTGCCACTTCACTAGCGGCCGGTTGGCTTTCTCCATCCTTATAAGGTATACTGTAAAACTGCTTCTCCGAGACCAGCTATGAATGGGTCTCTGGAGCCACTCCCACGCACTACTTTCAGTTAATCTCAGTTCAACAGTTCCAGATAGGTGATGGGCACTTTGCCTTTCTGACTCCCCCGCTCGCCTATCAGCCAATCAGAGTCCATGCCGGGGGCACTGCTTACCATGATGACCTGTACCAGGAAATAAACCACATTGAATACCCGCCCGCCAGGAAACAGTGGAATAAACGCATCTTAGTGTGGTGTTGGCAAAAAGGAACAGACAAGTGATTGCACATAAGAGCCAGGCGAAGACAAAGTTAAAAAGAAAGCTGAGGGAGAGATGCAAGTTGATTATCAACAGAGATAAATATACACTACAGCTCTTGAGTTTGTCACATAGAACGCTCCTTGTTTCAAAAGAAAAACACTTTATATGTGCATTGAAATAACATAAAATCAATCACAAATACAATGGAGACATGGTTAAGGTTGTAAATGACTATAGTAGCTGGATACGCTGATGATTAATGGAATATATACATTTGGAATATCTACATTAGCGTAGAAGCCCCCTGTCAGCAAACATCCCTCCTGTTAGCTGTGCTAACACACTCACAAAAAGGTTTTCTAAATATCAATTCTTCTTTTAAAATTATAAACTTGAATTAGCAAACACAACGAGACTCTGAAACACAGAAGTGACGGTTGCCGATAACGGGCCTCTGTAAACACTGAATTGAATATGAAAAGAATTCAGCTACAACAGTCATAACATTAACACTGTATTTCTGATCATTTATGTGATATTTTATTTTAATGGATTTTTTTTCTTCCTTTCAAAAACAAGGACATTTCTAAGTGACCCAACTTTTGAACAGTTACGTATATATTTGATAAATGGAATAGAAAGAGCGAGCTATAGTGACTACAAGGCATGACCACAGAAAGTGTAGCAGGGTTCAACAGTCCAATAGCAGTCCAATAGCAGTCCAATAGCAGTCCAATAGCAGTCCAATACCACCCACCTCATCAGCAAGCAGAGAGAGCTCACTGCTCCCCGCAGCATCGTAGTCATAGAGGACACGGGCCTTGCGGCTGCCGCTGGAGCTCCTCAGTTCACTGAAGCCCGAGGAGCCCCGGCCAGGAGTGGGACTTGGCATGGTGGCAGACACTGGGATGGTGGGCACAGAGATACTGGCACCACCAGAACCACCAGCCGACTGGTTGTTGTTGGAGGAAAACGTAGACGGGAAGCTGGGAAGGGGAGAGGATCAATGTAAAGACTGAACGTCTACACGTCGTGCCAACGCTGTTGTGGCAAAACAAACAACACACTTGAAACATACCTCCCGAGCTGCTTCTGAAGGTCTACCATGTACTGGTAAGACTGGGCGTAGTATATTGTCTGGGCCTCCACAAAGTCATTCAGACAGCGGAGATGATGTGCCTATTGTGTGGAGATGATAGAGATGATTGTGTGGAGATGACAGGCGTGTCTACCTAAAAACAAAACTAATCTACAGTACCAACAGGTCTTTAGGAACCCTAACAAAGCCACATGTTGATACAGTAGATGACACTTGGGTCATATGGTGATGAACAGGGAAAATAAATGACACCTTGTTTATTGTGGGACACCGAATTCTGAACCACTTTGGATCCTGCTTGTTGGGGGTTTATGGGACAAAGCAGGGCCTTAATCACACATTAAATATCATGAAATCATGGAGACAAAATGGACAGAGGTCAAAAGAGAGGCTACGTACGTGGGTGCTGCTGACCCCCTCCAGGAGCAGCCTGGTGATCTCAGCCTGTCTGTCAAACTCACTCTGAGACATCCTCAGGTCCTGCTCAGCCTGTGGGAGAAAACACACAGTGTCACTACAGACAGCGTCAATACCAGACATAACAGACAGCGTCACTACAGACAGCGTCACTACAGACAGCGTCACTACAGACAGCGTCACTACAGACAGCGTCACAACAAGACACAACGCACAGTGTCACTACCAGACAACTCAGACACAACACACAGCATCACGTGTCAATGCCCATGATAAACATGAATACAACAGAGAGTGGGAGACAGATGCTGTTTCTCACTCTTGCTGCTGTTAACCAGCATGAGGCAGTAATCAGTTCAAACATTCCTCACTTCCTGTGGCCACATCTGCTACGTAGCAGAGTGAAACAGCAACAAGCATTCTATTAGATCCACAGCCACGGCACCACAACCAACTATCTGGAGACAGTCAACAAGAACCTATTCGTTATTATTTTGTGTGCTTTTATTGAAGCAATCAAATGCATGGATTGTAATGACATTTTAAAAATAAACCAACAGCACTAAATGTAAAAGGTTATAGAAGAATATAACTAAGAAACGAACAGACGGACAGTCCCAACACGCCGTCTATAGGCTGTGCCTCTATAGGCTGTGTCTGTCTCTCCATCACAGCAGAATCCTAGAGACATAAACCCCACTGTAACAGTGTGTTATTGTTCACAAACTGACACTCCAACTTTACCCAAACCACATGACACAACAATGTCAAGCTGCATGCTCTACATGATGTCAACATCCTTCCAGGAAATGAACAGCTTTACGAACATGTACAAATACAAACACACTACGCTAGGCCAGAAAGGGGCAACTGGTGCAAGAGTGCTACATCCCTCAAGACAAAAACAATCAGAGCGATTTACCCCAGAAATGGAGGATTTGACTGCTCTTTTAAAGTGAATTCATCACAATGAGTTATTCATGCACTGCACCACCCATCTGCAGGGCGTTGTGTGTCTGCCAGATTAGTTAATCAGTCACATTGTTACCAAGAAGGCTTAAACGAGTAACTGAGCTGTCTTCATACGACCCACTGCTACGTTCAGGATGTGCTGCAGAATCCTCCTGGCAAACCTATAACCAGATTTCTCATCAGTCATGTGACAGGCAGGTCACTGATCATGAGCACATTAACCATACTGACGAGAGGAGCACAGGGCCAGAGGGGTGGGGCTAGGAGGCAGACGAGAGAAGGAGGAGAGGAGCACAGGGCCAGAGGGGTGTGGCTAGGAGGAAGACAAGAGAAGGAAAAGAGGAGCACAGGGCCAGAGGGGTGTGGCTAGGAGGAAGACAAGAGGGGAGTGGAAAAGATTGTGGGAGAGAAGACAGTTCCAAAGAAACAAAAATGAGGAACCGGCCCTTCTCATGAAACGCTGTGTGTGGGTCAAGAAGGGAAAGGTCCAGCCGATGTAAATAGCCCCGGCCAAAACATACGTGTACGTGTCTGGTGACTGTTGTGATGTCGAGATAATTTTGACCCTTCAGACAGTGTCTCCTGACTAGTTACTTCTGGCAAAGTGTTTGTGTTTTCTGAAACTGTTGGGCTGGATATTAACAGATGTTTTAATTGTCCAATAACATAAAATACATGTCCAATACATACATTTGTACTATTTTGATTAACTCGCGTGTCTGCAATAACAAGCAATCAATCTCCCTCTGTATCAAACTCAGGTTAACCCTTTCTAACAGATTTTCTTTCATTTGAATCACCGCTTTATTATGTGATTTTAGAAACCAAGTCCATTTGACCTAAAGGGAATGCTTTGTTTGGTGTGGGCACAAAGGACATCTGCCTCTGTATCAGTATGCATTTTCAAATGGCACAGCCAGAAGAGGACAGGCCACCTCCCAAAGCTCTTAGAACAACACGTTTGAGAATGCATATTGGTGAAATTGCGGGCAGACGCACAGAGAGACGCACAGAGAGACGCACAGAGAGACAAAAAATACACTTCTAAACCAGCAACATGTAGCTGAATTCCTTCAGCACATTCAATCTCTGAAAAGGATGCAGAAAATGTCTCTGATTTCAATAGTCCATTTAGACATTCTCCTGTCTGACTGGTTTTGTTGACCTGTCTAGCACTTTAATATGATTAAGCCCTGGGGACAGTACATCAGATTACTCACCACTGCTCTAGCGTCGCCCATTCTGGCTTTCTTTAGCCGGGTTTTTGCGGCGTCCAGATCTAAACGCTTCACCTGCAGAAGCTTTCGTTCTTTCTAAAAAAGAAAACACAGAAAAACAATGAAATATGTGGCGACAAACTAAACCAGACATTTGGAAACCCAACGGTTTACCTTAATAGGACTGTTGATGCCTACAGTATTACTCATGAAACTAGAACATGGCATTAACTCACTGGGATTGACTTTAATAGATTGTTCTGATTACTAAACAGTACTTTGCTCATCTTTAAATATTTTCATTACAGGATGCAATGATGGATTCTTTGGCCAAGGTTCCTGGGAAGTTAGGCCCATATCTATATGCCAATTATACAACCATGGACATGTCTTGTCTGGTTGACACCCACTCTAAACCCTCCTGATTGCAGAGTCTGGAAGGTTCTTGTGATGTTGTCGGCAGAACATCCAAATGCCTCCATAATGGAAGAACAACGCTGGTTGGATAAACACTTAAACAACTGAACAAATAACTTCTTGGTGATAATCACCAGAGTCACAACAGCCAGGGTAGGACATCATCCGAGGCCATTTTCTCTTAAAACTAACACAGCTGATTTAACAAGTCTACTACTAACCGAATGTGTCAGTGGTGAAGCAGAAAAAAACGATCGGCACAAATATTGAAATGTGACAACCTGGACCCTGAAAGACAAAGGACACTCACCAGTATGGTTTTGTAGTCGCCCTCTAGAAAGTTCCGGAATGGTGTGAGAAAGTTAACAGCAGAACTCTGGATGAACTCTCTTTCTGCTCCTCCAATCTGCTTCTCGGTTTCGCCACATTTAATAAGAGCATTTCCTGTAGACATGGGTCAACCAGCGAATGGAAGAGCTTTAACCAACCCGACTTCCAGGAGGACACAAGCCCAACACACAAGCTGCCAGTTTCCCTTTTCTTTTGGGGAGATGATGGCAGATAATATTTATATGCTCATTTAAAATGAAGTAACCATTTATGAATAAAAAATGACTTCTAAAATCAATAAATTCCCTCTTTTTAATTGACTATATTATTCATAAACCGAAGTATGTATTTAAGGAGAAAAATCCAGAAGTCAACATCCTTTT
Organism: Dallia pectoralis; assembly: GCA_029465975.1. Taxonomy (NCBI): domain Eukaryota; kingdom Metazoa; phylum Chordata; class Actinopteri; order Esociformes; family Umbridae; genus Dallia; species Dallia pectoralis. Next base: position 15,116,327 of record CM055733.1, on the reverse strand, counting down.
GGAAAAATGGCATTTGGTACATGGGGTTAGCCAACCCTAGCCATCACTGTCAAAGAATCTGGGATGTATTCCATGCAAGGCTAGCTGTCATCCTAGAATCCGGTTGTAAATTCTAGGAAGAAATTCCCTCCTCTGTCTTTTATTTATTCTTATTAGGCTGTATTCAATAGACAGTACAGTAGCCATAATACAAAATATACTGAATTGTTTTGTTATGAGGATTAACTAAAACAAGCCAATAACCGCTATTTGTTGTTTTGAGAAATACTTTCTCTGTCCCAAACAACGTGTGTTTTTAAACTAAGGACAAACTATTGAGCAAAATTATTTTATCACTGGAACCTCTACATTATGTAATTTTACAGTCACACATTTTCTGGTCAGATACTTCTACATACGGTCTGATGAAACAATTTCTCAGACATGGCCAATATTAGCCAATACTGCTAGCATGCCAGGATGAGCCTTAGTCGGCTTATTTTATAAACCAATGATCTCCCACGTGTGCAGGCACTGACCAATTGCTATGTTTGATTGTTGCTGTTGACAACCTGAGTGCAAAGGGCAGCGGCACTGACTGTTCAATGGACCTGTTCGGTTACTTTCAGGCGTAACAACTGAGCTCAACTGTTAAGAGATCTGGCTCTCAGGTGTGACTTACCTGTCACGATGAAGGTCACATAAAAGGACTGACTACACACTTGTAGGACCCTTAATTGGAAAAGGAACACCATCCTCCATGCAACACAGCCCGGCTCATTTGAACATCAATCAATCCGAACGGATTTCTACAGGTTAAACTTACCATATGCTGTTCCTGGACCAAACTCATGGCCGGACTCGATCATTGACTGGCCAAGTGTCTCGTGGTTGTTCATCCGCGTGGGGACTTTTTTCTCCAGTTTCTCGTACAGAAATTCCTCTATTCTGACATCTTGAAATGTAATAAAGAAAACCCAATTAGAGAGAAAGGAGTCACGAGTAAAGCGGGACAGATGAGAAACCCTGTGCTTTATGAACGTACAGTCAGTTAACAGCCTCGTCACGCAGCCATATCCAGTCTGCCATTTACAAATATATGTTCTGGGTTTAATGAGCTGCCTGACCCACACAACATTAGAGAGCACCAACTACACGAGTGTGCTGTGTTTTGTGCGGTGTGTGTGGGGCCAGCACCATGGTGTGAACCCAGACAAGGGCCCACAGCTGAACTCACAGTCGCTGTTATTTAACAGTCACTATTCATGAAGAACACAGTGTGGTTGCATTGAGGTATTGGCAACGTGAACCCTGGCTTAGAATTTACAACCATTATTCACATTTGAATGTGGCACAAAAGCCAGACAATAGAAGTACGCATTTAACCTAGGCCAGCCGAACTCTCTGGGGCCTTTATTACTCAGGAAAACCTTCATAAACTAAGTGCTCAAGGGCCGAGTGTCTACAGGTGTTTGCCGTTACCTTAAACTTGATTGATTAATTAATTAAGTCACTAATTAGTAAGGTTCTACCCTCATCAGGTTGTTTAGGTCTGAAATGGAAACTAATTTAACCAAGGAAAAAAACAAAAACCTGCACACACAAGGCCTCCTGTGGAATCGGTTGGACACCTCTTAGAAAACAGGTTACACTGATGTCAGTAAAAGTCTTACTTGGGTTAGGTTGTAGTAGAACCTCTGTCTGCTTCAAGATTCTTTCTGTATTTAGCTTGGTGGATTCTGCTCTGCATAGTAAGTTCTCCAGGTGCGCATCCAACTCGGTCTTTTCAGCTTGCCCGAGCTTTTCCTCTGTAAACTGATGATGAACAATACATGGGGAAATCATTACATGCTATTGCTACAATTGTTGACTAATCATTAGCTGCACAACAACAAAGACAATTGACAAAGTCCTGTTTCTAAGCTAGCGATTATGCCTACGTATTGCAAAAACAGTTATTTTTTTGTGTGTATGAACTGGGTTGAGTTTTCAACTCCCTGCATCTTCCCATTTATCGAACCGATTTAGAGGCTGCTTTCTCTCGCAATTACAAAACCATGTCGATGCATTTTTCACATGCCACAGGTGGACAGAGAACCAAATCAGATGTATAAATGCATCAGGTCAGAATTTCCACTTTCAACGAGGAGTGAAAGACCAGTGTTTTCAGCAATGAAAACCTATGGCGTTAGAAGGAACTGTGACAATGTTTTGCTAAATTTCTAATTACTGTAAAATCTCAATACAGTTTTCAGTTCCTAAAAGTAAAATGTGTTGGAAGTGACAAATGTTTTTTAGGTGCAAAATGATTTGAATCATTTCACAGAGGCACTTCCTTAACTTTGGCTGTTGCCCAACATAACTATTTTAGTTTGGGCCAATATTGCCCAATAGAATGACATTTGCTCATGTTTGGCTTTGCTCAACCTCCTTCCTAAATTCTGCATATTCGGCATCACTAGCCTGCCATTAATATCAGTTTATTGATTGGCCACCTTGGTCAAGTTAAAGTTTTGCACATTTGGCGTGGTCATTGAGGGCCTACACCCTTTAAATAAAGTCATCTGAAAGTCTTCCAACAGATAAACCACTTCGACATGACTTTCACGGCATCAGCCAATAATATTGGAAGTTCCACCCAAGTGACTACATTAAACTGGTGCATGAGTTCTCCCTCTAAGCGGCCTCTAAAACAGTTTGTAAGTATAAAACTATGGTTCAGCGAGGACAAGGTGCAGTATACACATTAAAGTGTGAAATAACACCAACCAACATGTCGTTGGCATCAGCACAATATACCGTGTGACCACGTTAATTCAGATACCATGATATACTTGGTGACCACGTTAACTCGGACCATAATAACCCGGAAGTAGGGGCGTGGCCCGGGCCGTAACTAACAGCCGACACAGATTCAACACACCCAGTTGTGCTGAATTAGCTTTTCTGAACTTGACGTTAATTAAACCTTTATTTGTTTACAGTGGTAGTGCACCAACACAATAAAGCAATGTAGCCACAAGTCAAACGATATGCATAATTAGCTTTATTTAAGACTTATATAAAACATTTCAAACGAACTATTCAAATAGTTTTTAGCATGTTGGCTACGCGCTAGCAGCAACAGTGTCTGCCAGGCCTGAAACAGAGTTTACAAAGTTCACCAGTCCCTCTGAATCGTGTTAGCTGGTTAAATAAGTATAACTAACCTAGTAGTAAGTTGTAGGACAGCCGTGGGATCACTAGCTAACATTAGCGGTAACTACATATTATCAGAGAAAATGAGAAATGTAAACTTACTTGAACCGCTCGACTAAATAACGTCCCCGCGTCTGCAGCTAACCGTTTGACGTTGAAATCCATATTAACCACTAATAGTACTAATATACTACTGACTGTTGTTGATTAAAAGTACACTGTGCTCGAAAGCAGTCTATTTAGTTATCCATATATAGAGGAGTGGTAAATGCTGTAAAACAAAATGTCTTTCGCTAGGAAAGTTCCCCGTGGCTTGATTTTAAGAAGAAGCAGACGAGAAATGCCAGATTTAGGGACTTTTTCCGACTGTCGCTGTGTTCGTAGGCGGGGATGAACTGTCTGGTTGTTAAATGTTTGTTTTATTACACGCTTGTGCCACTAGGGGTCCGAGTTGCCTCCGATACATGCTTCTGCCACTAGGGGCCAGAGTTAAAAGAGTTGCCTCAAATACATGCTTCTGCCACTAGGGGTCAGAGTTGCCTCACATTTCGGAGGTTGCCTTCGCTGGTTCGTTTTTTTTTCAAAATTATTCTCCTGATGATTTGTACACCTTTTACTAATTGATATTTTTTATAATTGATATTGTGGAAACAGGAGCTTGCAAGTGTTTGAACCATATTTCTCATATATTTGCAAATTATTGATGGGAAGTGCACAAAAGCGAAGAGAGATACTTGGAACACAGCTCGTTATCTGGGACCAGCCCAAAGTGTTTGTGTGGAGGTCATGCAATCGGTTCAGAGGGTCAATTTTCTTGTTTACTTCTAGTATTTACTCTGCTGATAGCTACTTCAATTAGTAAAGTATACCTTCTCATACTTGGCTGTGTGGTTGTCCCACCTAGTTATCTTCAGATAAATGCACTGTAAGTTGTATTGGAAATGAATGTCTGCTAAATAACAAAACAATACACATGTGAAAACACTGGGCCAATGCATTGGGAAGCTACATGTGATCGACATTACGCTACAACAATCTTGAAGAACGAAGACCATTGCTTGAAGTGAAATGTGTGAGACCATTGGTGTATTGGAACCTTTTCATTTTTTTGACCCGGACTGGTCTGTACTCCAGCAGTTTACAGGTTTAATGGTTTAAATTTGTAGACTGTTAAATTGGCTAGTATATCCACCATCAGAAGTAAGCAAGATATGTGGAAAATGACACGTTGGCCGTGTTATGCAGAGGGAGATCTGTTTCTCATTGAGAGGCCGTAGTCTGCCGTTTTGTTTCCCCTTTCATCTTTGACAGTGTTTGTGTTGTGGAAGCCTTGGCTCACACAGAGACTGAACACTCACACATGTTTACTTATCTAACCTTGTGGGGACCTAACCCAGACATCTATGTTCTTTATTCCCTAGCCTTTACTTTAAATGTAACCTAACCTTAACTTCACTAACTCACCTAGCTTTAACACCTAACCAGGAATACCAAAATTGATCAATAATGTTTCTCCTAAACCGTAAGATTTTTTCCCTAGTGGAGGTTTTTGATCCTAGTATCTTTATGGGGACTTCAGGTCTGAACCTCTATGGGTGGAGTTCTTCTGTGTCTTCTGTTTGCAGGGAGGGTCTCTATTAAAACCCTGTGGTTCAGCAGAGGCTTCCTGCCACACAGCTGATACCGCACAAAGTTGTCACCATGGCCATTGCCAGGAAGACAGGAAAGAGCAGCTCCACTAGATAAGTTGTCATGGATATAAAGATGTCTGTGTTGCTGGGAATGTTCCTAGTATTGGTGTAGGCTACAGAGTAGTCTTATTTAACTGTCTTAAAGTTCAATTTTGTATGCTGTGGAGCATGCATCAGATGGTGGATCTAAATTGAAACTTCACAGTCAGTCACAAGCCCAGTTAAAGATTTAGATGACCCCTGATTAATTAGATATAAGCGAGTGAATATGTTATACCACCAAGTGCAGCAACTGTACAGCCAGTAAAAGCTAGGTCCAAGCAGATTGTTCTGGCCGAACAGAGCTTGATGGGAAACAGCCCCTGGCCTATTTGAAAGACCACAAGGTTTCCCTCCAACCACCTGAACTCATGAGAGACCATCAACGTAACAGTTTATGGCAGCCTGGCTGGGTGAACATTTCCCATCAAAACCCTCGTCCTCATCAGAGCTTTCAGATGCCCTCACACACACAGCCTTTTCACCAGTCTCTGGAGGATGCCTCTCGGAGGAGGTACCCTGGGGGTTCAGAGACCATGCTCTGTTAAACCTCTCAGATTGTCCTAGTCATTTAATTAAAAAGGGAATAGGGTCGTTTCTCTCATCGGTCACCTCAAAGCGGCGGTAGTGGATGAATCATCTGAGGCTCTTAGTGACACGCAAGCTGCTGCTCTCAGGAAACACAGGAAACCAGTGAACATCAGATAGTGTCACTTCACAGCATGTGCAAGGCTCACGCTTGACTTTTCTATATTTGTTTGTTTAGTGAAAGTGCACATGCAATAATCTTACACAACAAAGAATCCCTTTTGGATTAAAAAATCAACACACCTCATAGGCTAACCGAACCTTGATTTTTACATAAATTGACCCCCAATTCCCCAGCAAACATACAGCATCTCACAAAAGTGAGTACACCCCTCAAATGTTTCTAAATATTTGTTTCTATCTTTTCACGTGACATCACGAATGGGTGAGCTGTGTAGTCACAGGGTGATAGGGCAAAAAACACAGCTGTTTTACGTTTTGCTAAGCACTGGGCATAGGTTAGTTAATCAGTGGGCTATTTAAGGTCCCTGGTTAGGTTCACGAGTGCTTGTTATTGATTTATTGTTATGTGTCGCTGAGGTGAGTGTTGATATGTAGTTGTGCACTGCATGTTATAGCTTCTAGAAGTCGCTTTGTGTAAGAGCATGGCTGAGGCCGGTCCCTGTCTACAATAACCTGGTGGTCCTGGAGGAGTGGCCTCTTCTTCCCCCTGTGAGCTTAGAGGAGTGGCCTCTTCCTCCCCCTGCGAGCCTAGAGGAGTGGCCTCTTCCTCCCCCTGCGAGCCTAGAGGAGTGGCCTCTTCCTCCCCCTGCGAGCCTAGAGGAGTGGCCTCTTCCTCCCCCTGCGAGCCTAGAGGAGTGGCCTCTTCCTCCCCCTGCGAGCCTAGAGGAGTGGCCTCTTCCTCCCCCTGCGAGCCTAGAGGAGTGGCCTCTTCCTCCCCCTGCGTGCCTAGAGGAGTGGCCTCTTCCTCCCCCTGCGAGCCTAGAGGAGTGGCCTCTTCCTCCCCCTGCGAGCCTAGAGGAGTGGCCTCTTCCTCCCCCTGCGAGCCTAGAGGAGTGGCCTCTTCTTCCGTGTTGTCACATGAAAAGATATTATAAAATATTTGAGGGGTGTACTCATTTTCGTGAGATACTGTACATGCCACAAATGACTGAGCTGTTGCTGAGCTGTTGGCGAATATCAACAGGTTGGAGAACGTCATTTTTTAACTTAGACCAAGGCCTGGATCACAAGAGAACATAAGAGACGTCTGCGCCTCATGAACATCTGTTCAACCACAAGATCAAATAAACTTATACTTATTAAATAAATAAATTAAAACATCACATATCTAATTATAATTTCTAAAATATCACCAACATGTATGACACATAACTTAACGTATGTGGTGTGTTCAGAGCTATCTCTCACCCTCTATTCGGCCAATCAGATCTCCCAGGTACCTCCTCCATGTCTAAACACCGCAACTCAGTGGAGAACACCACATTTGGGACATAGAGATGGTGGAGAGATTAAGTCGACAAACCTCACAGATGGACTGCTTGGGGTTGAGTGGTCGGTATAAGGGAGTAGAGATGAGCAGACAGGGGAGTTCCACGCGATGTTCTAGCCAATATTGATGAAGAGTCCAAAATGGGCTATCCCAGGTTTACATGTTGGATCATGCTGGTCAGAGATACACTGATAGATGAATCAGAATCCACTTTTTTGCCAGATAAGTTTACACATACAAGGAACTTGTTTTGAAGTGCTGGTGAATAACAGCGCAGAAGTAAAAAGGATATTGAAAACATAAATAACCATACAGTAGCAGTTAAATGGAATGAAAGTGCCTGCCAGGAATGTGCAATACAGTGAAGCAATGTGCAATCTGCAAGTCAGTAGTCCAGAGTAGTGCATTAATGTGACACATTAAGTTAGGGAGGGTTTGGGGTCAGTTTTTGTGTGTGTGGGTTGGGGGGGGGTCACTTGGCCTTGTTGATGAGGCCAGCTGCCAATGGAAATAAACTGTTGCTGTGGCGTGAGGTTTTGGTCCTAATGGACCACAGCCTCCTGCCAGAGGGGAGAGTGTTTAGAACAGTATGTGTCCAGAATGGGAGGGGTCAGGCACAATCTTGCATGATTGAGGTTCCTGATTGCGTACAGGTCCTCGAGGGATGGCAGATTGCAGCCAGTCACCTTATCAGCAGATCTAATGTCACGCTGCAGCCTGCCCTTGACCTTGGATAGAAGAGGAGAGGATGGACTCAATGATGGCGGTGTAGCAGTGCACCATCATTGTCTTTGGCAGATTAAACTTCTTCAGCTGCCGCAGTATGTACATCCTCTGTTGTGCTTTTTTGGTGATGGAGCAGATGTTTTGCTCCCACTTGAGTTACTGGTGCCGGACACGACAACTAGAAAGTCTTGTAGTAGATCTGGGTGGTTTATGGTTTGGCACAATCCGGTGAAGGACACTCCAGCACACTTGCATCCACTTTTTGGTTGTCGGAGCGTTGGTTGATGTAGATGCCCATGTAGAGGCCCATGTAGAGGCCCATGTAGAAGCCCATGTAGAGGTCCATGTAGAGGCCCATGTAGAGGCCCATGTAGAGGCCCATGTAGAGGCCCATGTAGAGGCCCATGTAGAGGCCCATGTAGAGGCCCATGTAGAGGCCCATGTAGAGGCCAATGTAGAGGCCCATGTAGAGGCCCATGTAGAGGCCCATGTAGAGGTCCTTGTAGAGGCCCATGCAGAGGCCCATGTAGTGGTCCATGTAGAGGCCCATGTAGAGGTCCTTGTAGAGGCCCATGTAGAGGTCCATGTAGAGGTCCATGTAGAGGTCCATGTAGAGGCCCATGTAGTGGTCCATGTAGTGGTCCATGTAGAGGCCCATGTAGAGGCCCATGCAGGTATGTTGACCGTGTTGACCACCGACTTGTTTGGTCTGTTCAGTAGGTTAGCTGCAGTTAGTCACGATAGATGTCAGTAATGGTTATGAGGTTGGGAGAGGACTGGGCGCTGAAACATTTTTACGATGACAGGTGTGCGCTACGTGTATGTCCTCGGTCAGGCAGGACACCTGCTTTTACGGAAGTGGGATAAAAGGAGGATTTGAATGTGGGAAAAGTGTATCGATCTTGTGATTGATTGACCGTCTGTGAAAGCGGGGAAGCTGATTAGTCTAGGGCCTAAGTGTGGCTGGTGAGGATTGAGATGAAGGGGTGGTTAAAACATTCATGACATTACACTTTGATTTGCTGGAGAATTTGACAGCTACAAAAAAATGGTTCGAATAGAATTGCATGATTAAAAAATAACACTCAGTACAAATTCAAAACACATATTTAAACTGAGAGTGTAAAAAATAATCCAGACAGAATTGCTGTTTACATTAAAGTCGTATTTTGTTTTTCATGTTACAAGTTGTAAAGACACCCTCAGCAGAGGAGCCAACAAATATCCACGCTCTCTGAGCGATCCCCTTTTGACTCAGATAAATAAACACGATGAAGTAATAAATGTCTCCTAGCTGTCTATCAAAATGTTCTGTTATGTCAAGATGCAAGTGTCTGAGGATATAAAAGCCCTGAGAAGAAACACCCTCGACTGGAGCAAGGGAAGTGTTAGGTGATTGGGTAACAGAAACACGAGCAGGTGGGGGTTAATCAGGAGGCGTGTCTAGTGATTGGTCCACCTCCGCAATGGATTCAATAAACTGATGACGGGCAGGGGAAACACTAATGCGAAACAGTCAGCATGATTAGGGGCGACTATGAGGGCAGGAGGGAAAACACAAATACACACACAGGGATAGTCACATCTATAACAGTAATCCCTTTTGTACAATATAATTGATTATGTTACAATTACAATGTTGTAGAGAGAGTAAATGTGAAGAGTTCTACGCTACAGTGCAAATTAATTACTATGTGAACGCAGGGTGTGAGCTGGAAATATGTTGCTGATTGTTGCATAGTAATGGGATAAAAACAAAGGACATTTAATGCTCTTTATTTTAGTTCCACATTCAATTGTATTGCTTTTCAAATACCTTTACATGCTAAGGACTTTTAACTGTGGTTAAGTTTCAGGTACTTCTGCGCTGTTGATTAAAAATATGCTTTGCTTACAAAACACTTTCAATGCACCTAACAGTTTCCTATTTGAAAAATCAGATATGTTCCATGCCTTTAAGCTTCACATGTGTCTGTGCGTTGTGGGCATTTTGGAGCGCATCCTTAAGGCTTCGACCCTGCTTAATATATGTGGAGCACCTTAAATACACTGGACGTTACAACACCAGTAGGTAACTCTGAGAACCTCGTGGTTACTAACTGAATGCAGAGGCCCATAAAATAAATATTGTCTAACTCCCTGTCATCGCAGAAATGCTTTGAAGCAGTGGATGGATCAGATTATGGCGAACCAGACATGTTTTTGGTCTGGTTACATTTATCTTTGATACAGTCTGTTACCTGCTGTGGCACCTTCTGGGTAAGTGGAAGCGGCTGATAGGGATCAAATGACTTCCTGTCATTATCCCTCACTCACTTTCTTTCTGTTTTTACTATGTTTGTGGGACCCTTTACATTATTCCTATTCATAATTTTCTTATAACCCTAAACTAAAAAATTCAAACCAAATACTATCATCAGAATATTGAAAATTCATAGTTACTTCCAATCTTTAGAAGCAACTATTGTTTAGAGAAAATCAAATGTTCTCTTTGAAAGATGAACGTGCAGATTTTTGTATCTGTCATACCAATTAAATTAGTCTTTCTCAACGGGAGAAAATTTCTATGAAATCACATCAGATAAGTCTGGGAAAAGTATTTCAACACAAATCACCATGAACTATAAGGTTTATTGGTGAAAATTCCCAACATCTTGGACCCCAAAACATGCGAAACCAAACATAGGATTTACACCTCGTCTTATATCCATCCATGTCAACCATGTTTGGGTAATGGCCTCGTTTTATGTGGAGCGTTTATTCTACATTTTCAGAGGACACATTGAGAACATGGTAATATGGAAGTCAGCAGTTTTAGGAAAATAGAGATATTCCTTTGAGGGGATAAGTTGCGATCCTTTTACTTTACCTTCCTGGTAAATCATTGTGTCTGTTATTTCACTTCAACAGAACTTGTGCCAGACACAGAGAGCACTGAAACCTGCTGAAAATCACTTCCTCCTTTGCAAAATAGGTTTCTGTTCTTCAAATTATCCTTAGTTTCTTGTATCATTGCAGAGGTAATTTGAAGTCCCGCCTCCCCCCAGCATAACCACCAATGAGGTAGTGTGTGATAAACAACTGTATCCAAATATCTGCATTTCCTGCATGCCAACACTAAAACAGACGACTACTCACCTTCCCCTTTTTAAATGCTGTGTACATTTTATTACCATTTTAGTTAGTTTAGTAACAAGACCACCAAATTTTAAACACTCAAACAAAACACTTTTGCATAATGCTGCAGCTTTGAAATAGCAACGAAGTTCAAGCTACATCCAGTCAAACTTTTAAATGTAACTTTCATATACTGCTATCTCAAAGTACAACTCTACAAAATATGGCATTACAAAGCCACAGTTAAAAAAAAACAACACCACCAATTCATAATAAATTGGCCGTTAAATATATGCTGTTTGTGTTATGATAGCCACTCCGTAACTGCCTTTATATTGACGTAGAGAAAATGGCCTCTGTTAGTCAACAAGTTTCTTGACCAATTCCAGCAGCATAGGATACCTGAAGGTCCTGCTCTTCCAAGACTCTGGGATTCCCTGGATACCTGTCTGGAAAAACAAGACAGGAGGAAAAGATAAAAGATGTGTGGATAACCGCCGAGCTTTCAGAGAGCGCCAAGGTCAAACTCATTAGCCAGACGGCAATGAGCTGGAGACCCAGACCAATGTCAAGAAACAAAGTGTTCTTTTAAAGCCTTTTCATTCCGTAGGCAGAATAATTCTGTTTATCAATGAATCACGATATAAAAAAGAACAATCTCTAATATGGAGGTGTAAATATTCAATGTCTTAATATGAACTTGTAACAACAACTGTTCTTAAAAAAGTGTTCTTAAAATACTATATATATTACTATTTAGCATTGGTTTGCTCCAAGGTTACCTGTGCTCCCAAACAGGCCCCTATAAAAGAGGCCCTACTAGCCGTGCATCCCCCACAGCGCATGGTTTCCCTTACTGCCTCCTCCAGTCGGCTCTGCGTCAGGACTGCGTGGAGCGCTCCCTGGAACGCACCAGGCAGGGCTGGAAGGAACCAGAACACATAGGAACCAACAATGAGAGAGGGAAAGGGAGTGGAATATCGAATAAGTTCTTATGCATGTAGTGTGAAAGAAAAACCTTTGTCATGCGCCAGAGAGTCAGGGAGTCAGAGGCTGGTCGAGGGCCAGGGAGTCAGAGGTTTTGGTCGGGGCCAGGGAGTCAGAGGTTTTGGTCGGGGGCCAGGGAGTCAGAGGCTGGTCGGGGGCCAGGGAGTCAGTGTCTTGAGGAGGCCAGGGAGTCAGAGGTTTTGGTCGGGGGCCAGGGAGTCAGAGGTTTTGGTCGGGGGCCAGGGAGTCAGAGGTTTTGGTCGGGGGCCAGGGAGTCAGAGGTTTTGTTCGGAGGCCAGGGAGTCAGAGGTTTTGGTCGGGGGCCAGGGAGTCAGTGTCTTGACGGGGGCCAGGGAGTCAGAGGTTTTGGTCGGGGGCCAGGGAGTCAGAGGTTTTGGTCGGGGGCCAGGGAGTCAGTGTCTTGACGGGGGCCAGGGAGTCAGAGGTTTTGGTCGGTCAAAAGCAACTCAGGTCACAGGCGTTGGTCCTAGCATGTGTTTTAGCTTCAGCCTTACAAGGGCTCCTGCTTCCCACTTCAGAAGAAAAGGAAATACAAAAACAGTCATTAATGACAGGATCAAAGGAGAGCTAGCTAACTAACTAGCTAACGGATGTGCTGACTGAGAAGGTATGTTTATGTTGCCAAGTCGACAGATTGAACCCCTGCTACTGCCAGATTCGTGCTGGTCACACAGCCACCTTCATATAGTAGTCTGTGTGCATGTTAATGTTTGTTTTTGTTAGTGTGTATTACTGTGTTTGTGTGTGTGCTTGCTTGTTTGTGAGTGGGATTGCATGTGTTTCTGTGTGGTTTCTGGGCCATCCCCCAGTAGGGAAAATTAGATCTATGGATCAGAGGTTAAGTTTAGAGAACATGTAGAATTGGTAATAACATTAGAATTGTAGTTACTTTCAGGTTTATGAATTCTTTGTTAGGTTAAGATTAGGTGTTATGGTTAGGATGAGTTTAGGCATATAAATTAGGTTAACATGATTAGGGTTAGGTTTGTAGCTATGGAATAGGAAACATGGATTTATTGGTCACAATTAGATCAACAACTATGTAAAATTATGTGTGTGTGTGCGTGCGTCTGGGACCTACCTCATGTGTTGGTGAACACAGACGGTATTAGCTCTGGGGAAGTCTTCCCTAAGTTGTCCTTCACCTGATTGATGTGTGCTGCAGTTGTGTAAAGCAGAGGGGAATGGAACATGTAATACTTCCCATGTGCCATTATTTATTACCACACTTGTGAGCAATATGAAACCTTTTGAAGATGACAAAAAAACATTGCAGATTTTACAGTACGCCCATTTACGTCATTAGCCACATTAGCAGAGGAAGGGTTTGGTTTTCACACTGTTGCTCACTTGTAAGACAGATAGAGAACAGGCTTATCCTGTACTGCACTGTCCTGCCCTGTACTGGACTGTTATTCACTGTAATGAGTAAAACCATACAGCACTGTCCTGCCCTGTACTGGACTGTTATTTACTATACTGAATTAAACTGTACTGTACTTTCCTGTCCTGTCCTGGACTGTTAATCACTATATTGAATTCAACTATACTGCACTTTCCTGTCCTGTACTGGACTGCTAATCATTATATTGAATTACACTGCACTGCACTTCCTTGACCTGGACTGGACTGGTCTTTGCTGAACTCAATTAAACTGGAATTGTAAACTACTAAAGACAATATTTCCTTTATGACAATCTTTCCCATAGAGGATGTGCATTTTTATCTTGAAATAATTACACAGCCTGCTGTGACAACCAATGCTGTTTCCCCCTACCGTTTCAGGATTAAACTGGCTAACAATTGTATGAACATTTTATTAATATTTATATTATGTAAAATCTTGCTCTCATGGGAGATTTGACATTTAAACCAGTTGAGACGTACAGTCCTTATTAACAGTCTAGACACCTTGGTATCCCCATAGCTGCATATCCAAAAAAGAATTAACTGCACTTCTTTAGACCAGAACTTGTACCAACTGTCTTGGCCATTACTGGCCTGTGAAGATAATGGTTTATAGGAATATTTTTAAAACAATTAATGCATACACAGAAAGCTAGAAAGAGTAGAAGCCAGAATGACATTAGACTCCTACCAATAACATCTCTGTCCAGATCCTGAGGTTGTTTTCTCCGTGGATCATTGAGCTGGGCCAACACTGACTCCATGGCATTCGGGTCACGACCAGTCAGAATGAAATGCTCCAGAAACCTTACAACAAATATGCCACGATCAAAATGAATAACGCCATTTACTCTAAAATGATAATGACTATATTATTAGTTCATTAGTGTTTTCATGTAAATTGTCACATATCTATTTCTCTACCTTTAGGTGTATAGGAGGGCTATAAGTAGCATTTATGAATTATTAAACACTAATTAATATTAATATAATAAAACACAAGTATTTATTTAATATCCTATATGCCCAGTACCTTGCTGCAGCCAGAGTCATGGCCACACAAAAATCATTGTTCTGAGTGACCCGTATGGCTGTCTCAACCTTCTCCAGCATCTCAGGTCTCCCGGCAAACATCGCCACGACGGCAGCCATCTTAGTGATCCCGTCGATCTGACAGTCTACTTCACATCCTTAAATGGAGACACCGCGGTACGAAGTGCACAACAACATTTGAAATATCGATTCCCTCAACCTTGATCCTGCAATTCCATATTCGTCCCGAAGCTCATTTGATGAGGGCCTTTAAGGGCCGATACCTCAGAGGAATCTCAGAGAATAATATCACTGTACCTGTCTCTTCCTTGCCTGCATCCACATTTCTGATGAAGGCTTTGAGGCTTGCATGTCTCCAAGGGCCATTAATTGGGAGGATTGCTTTAGGACCTGTAAAATTTTATTGAGTGTACAACTTTAGCTAATTATGTTACCCGGCATCAAAATAAACTGCAGTGGAGATTAGATTCAAAGCCATTGGTTTATAATGATCCCAAGTGGGAAGTCACACTGTGTGGAACGTTGTTGTTGTTTTCAGACGCAAGTGTCCTGTAACCACTGGGAAAACACTGTCCTCTACCCATCTCTATGGGCCCACGTATCTAGTCAATGATCCGCTTACTTTGATACTATTTCTCTTGTCAGTTTAACACACAGGAAATGACTACTGATTGGTGGCCTACCGTTCTTTGGTCTGTAAGGATTATTCAGGGGGAGATCGTACACAGTGTTGGGGCCGAAGAACTTGTAGGTGCGCTTCTTTAAGTCCTTCACACACACATCTAGTGATTATACAAACAGTGAGAACATTATATATATATATATATATATATATATATATATCCTGTATATATTAGATCATTGATGTAGTGAACATTGGATATTTGTCCAACTATGTCTCAGTAAGTTACCCCCACACTGGCTGAGTGACTCTAGCAGTACATAGGCCTGGTCACCGTAACACGTCTGTTCTCCTGTTTCCCTACGGTAGAAGGGGTTCGCAGACTGAGGACGGAACTCTGGACACGGTTCCAGATCAGACAGGACATTCTTCAGTTGCTCTGGGTTGTAGATCCAATGCATGGGCTGGGCTTATAGAGGGGGATACACAGAAAATAGACTAGTTACTGGTCTGATATTAGCCCTGGTTTTGGCATTTTATTTGGGGGTATATCAAATGTATAGTTTCCCGTGTTAATGTCAGAAGATGTATACAATATCTACTAGCAGCTTGGAATCACTCCACTTATTCAAACAATATTCATTCAGTGTATGTATTTACATTTACATTTTGCGCATTTAGCAGACGCTCTTATCCAGAGCGACTTACAATAAGTGCAGGCATTTCACATATAGCTAAAACACACATCAAAAAGGCAATAAGTACATTGTTCCTGGGTGGGTGCAGGGGGAAGTGCTAGAGATAGAAGAATGATTCGGTAGTGAAGTTTCAAACGGTCGAGAGTTGTGGAGCTCCATTCATGGAGCTACTGGAGGTACAATTTGAAGAGGAATGTTTTTAGACGTTTTTTGAAGATTGGTAGAGAGTCCGATGATCTGATCTCCAGAGTGGAGTTGTTCCACCATTGCGGGGCAAGCACGGAGAACAATTTAGACTGAGCAGATCGAGAGTTGCCCTCCCGTAGGGATGGCACTACCAAGAGGCCTGAGGTGGCAGAACGAAGTGCTCGCGTGGGTGTGTACGGCTTGATTATTACACACCCACGCGAGCACTTCGTATTATTTTGGTTTAATGAAATATAATGCTATAATGCTATAGTACACTTTCCAATTCTAAGACATCCAGACCAGTAATTGCAATAGTTTAGTCGGCTGTTTTTAAAATATTCCACAAGTCAATATTACAACGTTAATCAGTTCATTGTTATATGAAAGTGTCATTTCTATAACACTTCGTATGAAGGGTTTAGCAGGCAAACGCCATTATCATCAGTTGCAGATCCTGCGCTTAGCAGATGTCTGATAGTGATTAATAGTGAGGTCCTACATCAGAGCTACATGTCAGCCAGTAATGCAGTGTGTGTTATTGGGATATTGCTGTAAATGTAATTATATTATTCGCTGTGAAATAAAAAGTAGTTTACCTGCTGCGTCTGCCACGGCTGCTCCAATAATCGCCCCTATGGCTCTCTCTGCCACAGTCGAGGCCATTTATGTAATTCAGTCAGATAGATAAACCATGTGTGGTTAAAATTGCTTATTGTGCTGTTCTTTGGTAATTCTTCAGCTTTATGGTCGTTGCCTCAGTCCGTTGTCCTAGAAGAACATGGAAAAAACAACATTTGTAAAACTGAAATCAAAATATAGCAGTGCATACTGGGAAAAGCACGCAAATATTGAACATTGTTAATTTAAAAAAGTACATCTCGAAAGTGTCTTACAGCAGTTGACTGGTTATTCTCTACCCAGAATCTAACTCATGTTGTTTTTGAGCACATGACTGGCGTTGTCTGTCAATGCTAGGGTACCGCCCAGTCTTACAGTGACAGTGATAATACTGCAATGATGACTCATCAAAAATCCAGAGTTAAAGAGGTCAAAAAAGACCTGCGCATTGCATTGACTCAAAATGGCTATTGCACATTCCATGTCTCAGGGCAATGACAATGTAATAATGCCTTTAGGCAGAGCATGTTACATACAAAAACATGCTAGTTGGTGGAACCATGCTAAATATACATATATTTATGCACAGCCGGATTAACAATTTTTTATGCCCAGGGCAACAAGACTCAAGGGCCCCCCAACCCCGCCCCAAAGCAAAAATCACAAAGTCCCTATAATCAAGAGCATGTCTCTAAACTTACGATCACGTTAATGCACTACTACTATATATTCATAAAGTCCCTATCATCAAGAGCATGTCCCTAAACTTAAAGAATATTACAGTACACTTTTGTTTTAACAATTTGGCCTTAGAACTGGCCTCTTTAAAACTGAACTCATAAACACACAAATATTTTATTATTAGGCCTATCTTTGCTTTAAAGGGTAACAACACAACACTATAGAGCAAAAACTCATAGTCTACACAACATTTCAAATTAGGCTTATACACGTCTATTAACTTTTATATATTTTCCTTTGCTTAACAGGTGACCCTTACACACTGGACTCCTTGACTTAAATTGTGTAAACAAAAGTAAATTGAGGTTTCCAAGTGATTTCACAAAAAAAGAAATATTTTTACAATTTTTAAATGTTAAACATCTCTTACACCATTTCCTTAAAAAAAAACAAAGCTGTGCAAAATGTGGGTGTCCTCTATAAAACAATCTGAGAGTGGTTTGAATTAATAACGTTGAGACTTTAGAGACGGTCCCTAACTATAAGCACACGGAGGTTTCTCTCGGTCGATCACCGCGGTGTAGTGAGGCTGCTTGCGGGAAACCCGGACCTGATCTCGGCCTCCGACTATCCGTTGAATATCAAATATCGAACATCCAACCAACTTTACCTCGGTCTGAGATGAAGCAAATATATTTGTGCGGGAATTTCTCGCACTATAAAAACTAACCTTGCGAGAATGGTTTAAATTTGCGCAATCCCGCACCGAAATGCAAGCCCTGTTTCACAGAGCCCAATGCCCCTTAGATGTTATGTGCCCCTGGGCAAGTGCCCAGTTGCCCTTATGGTTAATCCGGCCCTGTATGTATGTCACGTCTGGTTTACAGGCAGGTAGCAGGAAGCGGACACAGGCGCAGAGAATTCTATAATAAAGTCTTTATTTAACGACTCAGACCGAAAACACTTCGGGTCTCACGAAAACAACAAACAGACGATCGTACCGATCAGAAACTCCGAACAGGAGAACACAGGACCGTACATCCAACACGTACAAACAATGATCCCACAATCACCAACAGAATGAGGCAGGGTTAAATACAGGGGCTAAATGCCCAACCAAACACAGGTGCGGAGAAGTCTCAGGTGCAGTGAATGTCCTTGATTGTCTCTCTGCTGACAGGGGGAAGTGCCAATACTGGCATAGAGAGGGACAGAGGGAAGGATAGACCTATATAGACATATTTATATACATATATATATATATATATATATATATATATATATGTATATTCTGGTTCAGATTTTTTTTTTTAAATGTCATATCAAACCAGTTTGGTTTATGTTTTGATAATGTGCTGATGTCAGGCTGGGTGATTTTGACCCGGCCAGATTAATTGCATAAACAATATGTCTCAATTTTAAATAAACAATTACATTACTTTCACGCTGGGATGACCGAGTATCTGGATGGATCTGAAAATTTTAAAGTTATCTTCAGTGGGTGTGTCTCGTTGAGTTTATGGACCTCAAATAGAACCCATTTGCTCACTCTTTAACATCAGTTATCAGATTTAAGTTGGCGAGGTGTAGAACCTTTCCTGTAATCTCCATTAAGCGTAAAAATGAATAGTATTAATGTTGAAAACGAAGCAAGTTCCACAAAGTTCTATCTGTTGCTTCAGTAAGAGAGAAACAATGACAGTTGGTGATGTAACTCTTACATTAACTCGACCCTGCTCTTCCTAAGTGAGAGGAACTCTGTGCTCAGACAGTCAAACAATGACTTAAAGGGATTTAAGAGCCTAGACACATTTTCCATATTTGCCTTTATTCCCCTTAAGAGTTTAAAAAAGTAACTCTCTATAATTGTAACACAAATGAGCACTTTTTATTGTGAGAACATGTGGAAAACATACTGGAAGGTCCTAGATAATTTGAAATTCATGAAAATTACT
Source organism: Dallia pectoralis (assembly GCA_029465975.1). NCBI lineage: Eukaryota > Metazoa > Chordata > Actinopteri > Esociformes > Umbridae > Dallia > Dallia pectoralis. The sequence goes on along the minus strand of CM055733.1, from coordinate 15,097,305 downwards.
TGGATTTTTTTTTATTAATGATGCCACACATGGGATTTGTCCCCAATGGGGAAGGATTGCATGAAAATGATGCCACATTCCCAACAAATGTCCCCTCCTCCCCTTATGCTTGATGATTTCTACATCAACGCTTTCCTGGACCACTAATTCAAAACAGTCTTCCCATAATGACAACAATTCTGAGTTTGGGGGTGGAGTAAACAAGGGATGTTATGGAAGGGTAGAGGAGAAAGCTGTTGTTATTGTTTAATTTAATAAGTTTAGGGGCTCAAGGTTGGCCAATCTGGCTGGTTGGTAGTAGTATAGTCACATAAACAGGTCACAACCAGTACCTCAGTTCTCCATCTTCATATCAATCAATCAAATGTATTTATACAGCCCTTTTTACAACGAAGTTGTCACAAAGTGCTTTTACAATCACCCAGCCTAAATCCAACAGAGCACACATCAACAAGTTGAACAAGAAACAAGTTGAACAAGTTTTGAACTTGGTTGACTTTGAACCTCTGGATTTCAAAGTCAACCAAAAGACAACTTTTCTCTCTCCAGCGTGTTTTCTTCCTGTTTAGAATGTTAGAATCTGCCCTTGATCATAGCAAATGAGTTACTTAAAATTGTTGAATGTACCTCATCTCTGTGAAGCTTAGTGATCGGTTCACCCAATTAGGTGTTGTGTGTCACCACCACATGTCACAACAGCCAAGAGTGGATTTACGTGAAAACGTTATGATAACCTTCTTGCTTTGCTAAAGACCGACTCTCACTGAAATCATAGTTCCATTGATAAAATAAACTGTCATGGCTTTATTATGTATTTCTTATTTTATTTAATAAAATAAACAGATACAGAAGTTGCTATATAATACATGGTTAAATTAGCCCAATGACCGCAATTTAGCAAATCAAAACAGTGAGCAAACAAACGTGTGCATCTATCTATCCATTTAAGTGTTTCTATGTTTCCCCTCCACATCTTTCCACCTCAGTTGTACACAGCTGACCCCCTTAGGTCAAGTATTCAGGATATCCGATAAGGTCTGATCAGAACCCTTCCTCCTAACCCCCCTCTGGGTCTTACGGTCCATTGATTATATTGGCCTCTATAGACCAGACACATACTGGAAGCACAGATACATCAACACAGTATCAAAAACAATAAAGAGACCAAAGGCCTCTTTCATCGTGAATGTGAGCTCACAGTTCCCTTTAAAACATTATCTGCTCTGTCCAACCACACTTATAATACCTACGTTTATACAGCATTTATTCAAATATTTTAAATTGTGTATCACACTACATTATACATTAGGAATATGCCCGCGGGGTATGCCCTGGGAAAAATCGAATCAATATGGAACAACGAGAGAAGCGTACGGTACATATTGGATCTAACCTCAATAAAGCCGTCCACCCGCCAACCAATCTAGTGGCTGCCTTTCAGGTCGAGGAGGCAAAGGAAAAAAAGCACACTGCGATACAAGGATATCCTCTTAGTCACAAGACGATGTGTCAATGTCAGCCGTGGCTAAGGAGATGGTGTCCTTACAGACACAATGCCTGGCTCGATATATTGTGGGAATGTGGGATATTTGACAGGGACATTAGGGCTATGCCACTGTGCCACCTTGTGCCAAGCCACTGAAATAGTGGCTAGGGCTGAGAAGGAAAGCTGGTAGAAACCTGTGCTCCTTTACCCAGTTACTCTCTGTGTGCCTCAAGCTCAATTGTGTTTGTCGCCTGCTTCATTAATGACAGGTGAGAAAAGCGAATAGAAAATGCACATTTATGGTAATAAAATATAATATAAGTTACAGATAAAAATACAAAAATAAATAGAAGGCAACCACTAATTCTGAAAATGATATGACTAACAGAATGAAGGGCTACAGATGGATGTTCTACTGAATAGTATTACTTTTGAAAGGTTGAAAGGTTAAAAGGTGTCTTAGAATTCTCGTGCACGGGAACTGGTTGCATTAAACCATTTTTCTAGTTCTGCTTTTTAAGTCCTAATGGACTCATGGTTATTTAAATTAGGTGCAGTGGTTTCAATCTTCATCTACCCAAAGAATACATATATGGAAGAACAGAACCTTGCATTGTACAATTTGAGTTTCAATAATAAAAATCAGAGTTGCCAACAACCTACATTTGTCAATATACTTTATGTACAAAGGAATCTCTTTTGGACAGAGATTCTGTGTTTCAACCGTAGGTTATTATTATACAGAAGGAGCTAATGGGACTGGGTAACAGTACCAGACAAACTGGATGTAGGGTGAGGAAATTGCATCCCTGGGCTGGGACACATGGACCCCGTGGCCTAAGGGGTGAGTCGTGCAGAGAGAACTCAAGTCACCTGTTGTCAATTAACTGCTGTCTTGTCTCTGCCAAAGTTAAGCCAATGGTCTTAAACTAGCTTAAACTAGAAGCCAGGGGGATGTGCAGAGGTGCAGAATTACATGGGAAAATTTGGGAGGGATTACCAGGTAGCTGTGACATTGCAAGGGTTTGCACAAGGGGAAACCCTACCAACAGTGACTGGACAGTAGTCCAGATGTGAGGTGACAAATGCCTCTGGTGTGAATGACATGGTGTTTTTCAGGTCCAAGCCAAGCTTCCTTGCACTCTAAATGAAGGACACTGGAGTTCCTGAAGCGAAGAAAGCCAAGGTCAGTCTTGTCGCGGTTGAGCTTGAGATAATAGAGCCTAGAAATCTAGAACCACCTCCATAACAGTTTGAACGACATGTTGAACTTCCCCACAATGCCAAATGGTTACTTACTTTCTACAGTGCACTAGTTCTGACCGGGGCCGTGGTCAAAAGCATTGGGATTATGCTGGCATTTGGGACACAGTGTTTGCTGCACATTGCCCATCGCTCCAGTCATCCTGCTTGACTGCTCTAGCCTTGGCATCCAGAACCCATCATGCCACTCGATGAAACGCAATGCCAGCTGCCCACTGTTAAAGGACTGCCCACCCAATCCTGCTCATCATCATCATAAATGAGAGAACCAGAGAAAGAACAGTACATCTGGGGAGGTACTTTCACTCATCTAGATAAATTAGTTATCTCTGGAAAGAGCATTGAAAACACATTGAATAATGTAGAGATATCTAAAAGTTGTGTCTTGGAATAACACGACAAACTGGGTCCCCATAATATGAGCTAAAGCGAACATAAACGTTTTTGCAAGACATTTCTGACGGTTTAGAGCATTGCATTCAGTCTAAAGTAAATTTGAGGAAATTATAATAATGTGTGTGTAAAATGTTTGCTCACCTTGTACTGTTTTTACACAACTCTATATTGTAATGTAGACTAAACTTAAAATTTATGTCGGTAAAATGTTAATAATATTATAAATGGTACACTATAACATTTGAATTCCTGGTTACCCTAATAAGGCATCATTTACTGTTTCCTAGTAAAGAGAGCCAAGCCATCCCAAATACATTCCGCCAGTAAATATTACCCTAACATAGAGCATTTCACACACACACACAATTGTTGTTTAAATGTAATTAAAACATTCAAAACTGATTCTTAATTCATGTCATCGTTTTAAAAGTGTCCAAGCTTTAATTGCTGCAGTCCTGGGAGAATGTGTCAGTTTTTGTACAGTGCTGAAGTTGTACCAGTACACACGCCATTATGTCAAGCATTGCAGTCCCAGCGAATGATTTGGGAGAAAAAGAAAGGTGAGGCGGTGGCTAAGAGTCACGTAGTGAGAGGGAGAAAAATAGTGAGAGCAGGTGTGTGAGAGAGAGGCATCCCAGAGTGAACTGTGACAGCAGGAACCGAAACAGGAACAGGATATCCACGACATTGTGCCTCTCAGCCATTGCAATTTCAATCTTATCTGATGATCTGATGTTGTAGACTTTCCAATGCCTCTTTCGACTGTGTCACACTGCAGTATTTATTACTGGAGCATTGTTTCACAAGACAATTAAAATAAATAGGTGGTTTCAGTAAAATCCTCAATTAAATAGGATAATTTTGTTTGGATATAAGCAGATATGTGACAAAGCCTGAAGGTATAAAACCACATGAGAGAGATGGACATTTACAGGAGCTACAAGCCCACTTATAAATCCATTTGATTATGCAGAATTTCAGGTCTCCTAGTATAAAGAATTGACCAACAAAATAAAACAGGGTTTACATTTTCTATGGAAATCTTTCCCCAAGGCAGTCTATGGCACTGAAACGGCAGTCTATGGCACTAAATATAATACTAGAATTAGGTGTGTGCATTGCATATAATACCCCTAAAGAGAATCAGGTCACAGCCAGGGTCAACAGAGCGCCATAACCACTAATTAATCAGGTGCATCTTACAAACTCTGCTTCTGATAAAAGGATATATAATATTTATTTATGGTTATCAATCAATTTAACAAACAAAACCACCAAATCTATAATAAAATACATGTGATGGAATTGAATTTGTCAGACAGAAGTGAATAAAAACTAAATTTAAGCCTACTCAAATAAGAGCTGTGTCTGCTTTTGTATTGCCTTGAGTGTATTTTCCAAATCTGACTTTTTAATTCAAATTCGCTTTATTAGCATGACATACCAGTGTACATATTGCCAAAGCATACCAGTAGGTAACACAGGACATTGTGTCAACAATTTAGTTATGTCTTTCATTTAAATAAAATAATACATAAAATAAAAAACACAATGAATAGGCATAACAATTTTCAACAGTGAACATTCATTAAATCGTTAACAATTGATTGATATTTGATATCATAAAATGAAATAGGTTAATAGAATTAGAAATTGTAAATACGTACAGTAAAAGTGTATAAACACGAGTGACAAGCGGAAGATGAGAGGCAGGGTGGAAGAGAGAGAGAGAGTGGGAGCTAGGGGGAGAGAGAGAAAGAGAGAAAGAGAGAGTGAGAAAGAGAGAGGAAGAGCGAGAGAGAGAGAGAGAGAGAGAGAGGGGAAGAGAGAGAGGGGGAGAGAAAGAGCCCAGTCAGTGTTTCGGTATTGTCGTCTATGGATCCGTAGGCATCAGTCATGCAATGGACCACAGCACACACACTATAGCCCTACCTCTTCCCTTTTCTATGTATTTCTGCCATGACACACGAGGGAAGCGGAATCAAACGTGTCGGCATATATAGTTGTACTTTAATCGTCTCGTAGTTGCCGGATTAAAAATGGAGACAACCCTGTTTTAGTTAGCGCGCACACTATCGATTGGACTCCAATTGGCTCTCTATCGGTGAGATTCGTTTGATCGGTATCCTATTGGACCGGTTATTATGGAGTATTGGAGGCAGTGCGCACTGTGGCTGATCAACTGCAAGGTGCTGCCACCCTACCACCGGGTGACATGGGATTCCGCCCAGGTATTCGACCTGGCTCAGACCCTTCGGGATGGGGTGCTCCTGTGTCAGCTGCTAAACAACCTCCGACCCCAGGCCATCAACCTGAAAGAGATCAACCTCAGACCGCAGATGTCCCAGGTGAGATGGAGACGTGTTCACACGCGAATAACTTAATAATAATACTAATAATAAAAGTCAAACACATATCGTAACAGGAACTATTTTTCTCTAGTTATGCAGTTTACATAAGATACAGAAATGATGATGCCCCAAGAGCATATGTCTTCTAACTAATATAAAGGAATGAATAATTAGTGCCGTTAACAGGTTTCACAAAAGGAGGTACATGTTATGTGCCCGTCATTACATTGTTCCCTGACAGGGCGTTACTTATTTTGCGTTTTAAAACCAGTAACCATCTATGCCCCATTTCCCTGAACTATAAAAAAAAGTTTCATGCTGTCATATTAAAATGATAACCAGGACTGGTATAGCATGATAGTATTTACACGACAATATGTACTGTTCTGACTACAGACAGGCAGGCAGGCATAGAGGCAGAGGCAGTGTGCCTGTCAGGTTTAGCTAGTACCCTGTGTGTTGCTTTATTAAAAACAGTCTCCTGCTTACTGCCACGTGTCTCCTTCCTCTCTTGGTTGTCAAATACCATCTGCTCGGTACCACACTAAACCTGTCCTGTCACTTCCTGTCCAAAACCAAGCCTGTCTTGTGACATCCTGGGTCACCAATCCTGTCACATTCTGGTCGTGCGCTAAGCTAAACATTTCATATCATGGCAAAATCTGTGATTTGGCCAAATGACCAAATCCCAACAGGCCTAGAGACCAGTAAACATTACCAGTTCTGGTGACTAAGCTGGATAAAGTGGGACTGGATGCACCTGACAGCGCACATTAAACAAAACAACATCATACATGTTTCAAATACATTCTATTCTGATTTAAATATGACACGTTTTTACAATAGTCTCATGATCGAGTCTGACATGTTTGGTATTGTCCAACCCATCCCAGTCAGCGTGGATCATTCTGTGGACCAAGGAATATCGTTCATGCTCGTTATCAAACTTCTGTCGCTCAAGATTGAGGATAGTTTCCGTGCGTTACTGTCAGTGTTGGACAAGGCCAACGGCTGTGATTATTGAAAATTATTAACGGGGCACATTGTTATTAAGTTATGACATGATTACACACAGTTTAGCAGGCCAGTGGGTTGTGTCATATGCTAACCCTACAGCATTTATCTCTTCGATGTGTGTCTCTCTAGATTTGTGCCAACTGGCATTTCTGATTTAACGACGATCACACATATTCTTCACTGCTTATTTTCTGTTAATTGTGAGCCAGGAGTTTCAAACTGCTTTCTTTCTCCGGAGCCGCAAACCTGCAAGTGTACATCCATTCACACCTTTAGTTGAACAGGATCGTTCAAAAACAGGAATGTCCATTGGTTCTGCCCCCGCCCTGAATGCCCTCCGCTCCCAGGTGACATTTACATAAGGGATGGATGGTTGAGATGCGTGAAACCCACAGTGAATAAATTAATGAATGCACAGTGGCGGCAGCTATTTAATCGTTGGTCCATTATCCCCACATGGGACACAAGACCTCCCCTCACCCAGTGGGACCCTGGGGACCGGGGAGACCACAAAACAAAGGCCTCGTAGGGCGCTGAGCACAAAGGACCTGTCTGGTGCACAGCCACGTCAGAGCCCTGTGGCAGGCCTGTGGCTATATTAGACGCATAATTAAACCAAAATGTATTAATGCCTCTAGAGAGTTACGTCACAGCAGTGAGATCTGAGAGTTATGCAGTATTACAGATAAAGATAGGCTGAAGCATGTATTGTGACCGCATTTTGCCTTAACCTGAATACATACGGCTTGTCCCGAAAGCAGGAAATGAAAACGTAGCGTGATTAAATAGACATGAGATGTACTGGCCCTTGCAGTTCTATGAAAAGCAGAAGTCAATCTGACGTCTAGAGAATATCAGACAGAGCACAGATAGTGGTCGGAGATTTCATGTTCTCATGGTACTTAGTCTGCATGTGAGAGGAAGGGGGACCGCAACAGGTGCAGGAGAAGTGAGTCAAAACTGGCCACTGTCAAAATGTGTGTTTTGGTGTTTGTGTGTGTGCATCCCTAATCCTAACCCTCTATAGTCGTATCAACATTAAACCGTGGCCGTGTCAAACATGGCCGTGCCAAACTGTATCAACTAAGAGGAAGTGTAGGTAGGCCAATGTCTTTTGAAAATGTCTTTAAAATTGTGTAAGCTGCGGTTTGGTTTCGGCATAAGCAGTGTGCTTACACGCACGCACGCACGCACACGCACACACACACCAAGTGAAGGGTATACCACTCTTTCTCACAGACAACAGATTGTCCCCGAGCTTTGACCCACTGAGGAAGTGTGGAGACAGAATTGAGGAAGGAAGTGAAACATGCATTGGCCCGAGTTAGGCCACTCCCACTCTGACTACTGCACCAGAAAAACAGAACTTTGTTCGACGACCAAGCCTTGGAGTTACCATTTAAACATAAACAGTCCCATCAGGATGGGTAGAGAAGAGCAGTAGGGTAGAAATACAAAAGAGTGAAAAATAGAGAGAGAGTGAAATAGAGAGTGAGAGAGAAAGATACCAATGTTGGGATTTTTTTCATGATGTCATCAGAACTGACTGTTTCCAAGTAACTTGGAACTCTCCTGACTAATTCCACATTCACACATTTCCTTTAATAGAATTGATTTGAAAGTTCTTATCGTTTTTACAGTTTTTGCACCCTGAGAAGCTTTGGGTTTTACATTGTTATGTTTAATTTCCTAATGAGTTTATTCTGCACTGTGATCATGACATAAAGTTGTAAACGGCCCTGTCATATGGAAGATACTGTTTATCAAAATGAAACATGTATTGACCTGAAATTAATATCAAATGCATAGGAAACGTTGTTCTCTGAACAAACAAGAATGATTTCAGGACCTGTGCTTTCTTTGGGTGTCCATATTGACTGTGGCCAGGCATTTCTACATCGGCTTGTCGGCATAGATGGAAAGCGGCCAAGGCACATTTATGCATCAGTTGAGACCGCTATGCATTAAATAGTAAAGCTCTCCAAGGTGATCACTCTATCCTAGACTAGCATGTCCACATCATTTACAGAAACGCCACTTCGTTAAAGCCATTCGATGCAGTTAATCACAGTGTGCTCTAATGTCTTATAATCCACAGCTGTGGCATTAATTCACAACCGATACGCGGTTGTCGGTTGTGATTGATTTTATGCAAGTGCCACTGTAACATGTGTTGTGCAACATCGGCACTTACCATTATTGACCTTTAGAAGTAGCGTTTAGCTAACCTAGTCCAAGCAATGGCGGATTCCTTGTTCAGGATATGCATGTTAGCTTTTAGCTGCAATCCATTTGTGGTATAACATTCAACATTTGTTAGCGCCTTTAGAGCAGGTTATAAAGCTGACAGAGGACCTTGGATTTTGGATTATGTAAAAACAAATCATGGGTGTATTGTAATTCAGAGCAGTAAAGGAGACATTTATCTGTGCATAAATCCCTGATAAAACAAATATAAAGTTTACATGAATACATACATATTCTTAATGTAACCTTTTCTAATAACATTGTAAACCCTTTCCTTTTAAATCACAGAAACAAGCAAAATAAAAATGTGACCACACAAAGACAAAGACATTTTTTTGTATCTTTGTGGGGACCTATTTTCTTTTTCCCCTAATCTTGAACAAAACTCATAATGTCTAACATAAAACACATGTTAATGGTAACATTTACCCTAAACCTAACTGATACAACTATTTCCTTGTGCGGACCCCGAAAATCTGTGGTAATCCAATTAGGGTTTACTATCTTTATTGGGACTTCTGATCTCGACATGTAGACCAAAATCACTATCTCGCTCTCTGTCTTTCTCTCTCACCCAGAGAAAAACACACACACTTGTCACTTTTCCGTCTGTCACCAAGGTACCAGGTTCCTCAATTGTATAGATAAACTTAAGCCATTGCTTAAATAACCTTGATTGACCATTAAGTCCTATTACGGGATTGAATTAGGTAGTAATCTCTTACCAAAAGACCGCATCATTTTACTGTCATATGATTTCCCTATGCCATTCAATATATAATAAACAGTATGTACCTCTGTAAAGAGCCAGTTAAATACATTGCATTTGCTAGATGAGGAATTATGTGCTGTTATTCAATTACGCAATAATCAGAAAGGCAGAGAACTTGATTTGTATTCACTCAATGTATATTGGGTTTTTAAAGCCTACCAGACTGGTTCATTTAATCAATGATGCACTGAGTGCTTTGTGAAAGCTTTATGTCAATACTGACATAGTTACATTCAAACAATGGATATTGATAATAACAGTAAACTCTATTCACGTCCATGTTTCATCCCAATCTGATGGGAAAAACACTATATGAAATACATGAATGTCAATCGATTATTTCAGGCACTGATGCTCACGCACTGTATTGGCAGAAATACTGGCCACCTTATCTTTCCTAATTGAACCTTTATTTAATTATTATTACTTAGCAAAAAATAAAAATTGGGTGCTGTTTGGATTTTTGCTGGGACAACCGTCACTAAGGCTGTATTTGATTGTTGTCTTTGCAAAATAGAAATTGTAAATTGTGTTTTTTTTTTGCTGGAACTCTGTGAGAACTCCCCATCTTCTGCCACCAACAAAACCCTTACGTAACCCTCGGAGACCAGTTTTTTAAACACAGAAAGGCAGCTAGGATTCCATCCAATTTTTTAGAGGTTTTATGCAAGCATTCAAGTATCACCAGAAATAATATTTACCAACATTTACCAGTAGTGGTGGGATTCAACTAAACATAACTGTTGCAGGTAGCATAGAGCACTAGTGATTGATGACCTAGTACAGATAAAAGGTATTTCCATTAAATGTTCACAAACCATTTATTATACAACATAATTCTACCAATTGTTATGATTCCAAACAGATCCTAGATCAGCATTTTGTCTGAGATGTCCATATACTATTTGACAAGGAGATATGTGGCTAAATACTGCAGCATCACTGCAACCTTTTCTGTAGTATGGTATCGAAAACCCTCAGCTAAATTAAATGGGCATCCTTTTCTATCCAGCTAAAAATAGATGTAAAAGTGATCTGAGCAGTCAGTCGGTGATGGTAATGTTTAAAGCAAAGTGCACTTTAGAGAAGCCGTTGCCTTGCAGTTTGTTTTCTAGTGTTTTAAGATGTGGACTAACTCACTTTCATATCATGTTTCTCCAATAATTGTAAATGCGGAGGTTCCTCTCAAAGAGGAGGTGATTTACACTTGGACATAACAGTGGTAAAACAGTTCTATTCAAAGAGGTTTTCTGTTTCTGTTGTCGCAGAAAAAAAGACAACTAGATATCTAGCGAGACACGTTGAAGTGGTAATAGCTACCTACACACACGACACACAGAAACACACGCATGCCACACACATAGGACTTGACACAGAAACTCACACAGACACACAGAAACACACGCATGCCACAAACACAGGACTTGACACAGAAACAAACACAGACACACAGAAACACTTGCATGCCACACACACACAGGACTCGACACAGAAACGCACACAGACGCACAGAAACACTTGAATGCCACACACACACACACACACACACACACACACACACACACACACACACACACACACACACACACACACACACACACACACACACACACACACACAGACACAGACACAGAGACACAGACAAACAGAAACACACGCATGCCACACACACAGGACTCAGCACAGAAACAAACACAGACACACAGAAACACACGCATGCCACACACACACACACAGGACTCGACACAGAAACACACACAGGAGCTGGAGGATGAGGTTGGGAGATGAGGAGGAGTAGGATGAGGATGGAAGATGTAGGAGTAGGATGAGGGCCCTTTATCCATATACACTGTCACATAACAGACTATATGGCAGAACGGGTTCCTCTATATTGCACCAAACTTGTTCAGTCAGCTCAGCAGTTGTCAGCTCTTCTGGCTGTGTGACTCCCAAATGATTTTGTAGTTGGTCAAGTTGTCCATTTCCACATCATTTTGCACACAGACTGTCTTTTCCTAAAAGTGATGTCTACATATGGTGTCCTCTCTCTCTATGGCAAGGCCCTGCTCACTAAGTCTGTACTTAGTCAAGGTCTTTGTTCATTTCAAGTCAGTCACAGTGGAGTAGATTACCATCCAGGCTGAGGGGGTGTATCTCAGGATTGTGGATCCTGCTGTTTTCGCTGTCTGCCTGGCTGTTTTTGACCCTAAGCTAGGCATGGTTGTAAAATGCGTACAGCTGTTTCTCTGCAGTCAGCACATATCCATTCGCCTACACTGCAGCTCATGTCCGCTGATGACACAGCTGAGAACAGGTCCCGGTGTCACTTCCAGTACATGTAGAACCGCCCAGGCCGGGTTCCCTCTGGAATACGTCCCATGACCAGGTATCAGTTTCTGGTTCTGATGTAAGGCCCGTGGGGACACTGTCCAGCAGGATGGAAAGTGTGCCAATGCAGATGTGACTTTGACGATATGCAGAAATTCCCTGTAATACGCTCTTACATAATGCCAGAGCTGCCCAAACGTGACCCTGGAGAGTGGCCGTGCCCTTAGGCTGTGTGCCTAATCCTCATTTATTAGATGGATTAAAAGATAAATAACCATGAACCACAGTTCCATAGAAATAGATTTGCACAGATATCTATTTAGATTTTGGAGTGTCTCCACTCTTGACAGTACTTGTGTGACAGAAAGCAAGCAGGGATTATATTAGATTAGATTCATTGTACAAGTGAAGCAAAATGAAATGAGGTTTGCATCCAACCAGAAGTGCTAAAGAGCTCCGCAAATAGACAGTGTGAGGACGTGCATTTGACATGGATAAGTAAATGTTCAGGTATTCAGTTCAGGTATTCAATGTAGCAAATTGCAACTGTGCAGAGGGCAGTACAAGCATAGAACAAGTGCAAGTGGTAAACAGGTAGTATGTGATTGTTATTCAAAACTCACTATATTGAAGGGTTGTTTTACCCGTCTGTTGTTCTGTCTGTCTATGTTCTGAGGTTTCGTACGCACACCAGACACCAACACTCCAGTAGGGCATACTTCATTTTGATTTCAGGCTAGAAAATCACAGTCACTTGCTTGTTTGGATGCATATCAGAATGACCGAACCGGGCCAGACAGAAAGCGCTCCCACTGGACTCTAATCTCATTCTCTGTAAGACCTCCACATCCTCTATTCCAGTAGGCCATTTAATCACTGCTAATTGACATTAACCAATAAAAGATGATATGAGCCTTACTCATTGTGGCTTTTAATGTGGGAGATCTATGAGCAGATTGAGTGGAATTTGATTAGGCACTAGCTGGTACGCTACGCTACACTTCAATACAACACACGCTAGGGTTTTAAATGGCCCTTCAGACCAGGTACCATATTGGCGTTGCCATGGAGCTTTCCAGTGTACTGAGACGAAAACATAAGCAGAAAGAAATAGGATCTTTGTGTAGCTAAAGCACACTTCAGCTCAACTCATTCAGCAGAGCAATAGCACATGACTTGAGGAGCACAATCGGGGACGGTGGCGGAGTGCGTTAGTCTTTCTCGTCGAATCCGTGGTATTCCTGTGCGCGGGTTCCACGTGGTGCTTCAGATGTGAAACAGTGCTTCTCTGTAACACGTAGTTGTGGTGAATGCTCACTCCCCATACACACACACAGAGCACGCTCGCACAGGAAACCCCTGGTGCATTTGAAACTTCTCAGAGAGGTCTCGAAGTCGTACGGGCGTAGCGTCAGCGACGTTGAAGGTACCAGCTGAAACTCTTGACGAGGACGTCAAATTCTGTTATGATGTTCTGTTATGATGATGTTCCTCACTCCTCTGGGGTGCCTGTTCCTCAACTGACCTGTGAGATTCAGGTTATTGTGACCAGTCCACGGACTTAGTGTCTCAGAATCCTCCCGAAAACGAGCGGTCCACCTGACTATTGACATCACTTTGAGAGCGTTCTAGAGAGAAAGTCCAGAAAACTGATCTTAAAGCCGCGGAATTTCTCTTCGTCCATTCTAGTGAAACAAACTTGTCGTCTTTCAACTGAACGTTCACAGAAGCCAGGTTTCGCTACGTACATGTCTCATCACTCAAGTCTTCAAGGCCCTTAAAAGAGCAGGAGCTGGCAGCCTAATCAAACAGAACCTAACACTGTATCCAGATGCATTTCTCAAAAACAAAAACAGCATCTAATTAGCCAAGCCAAAACCGTTTAACCTGTCAGTCTGCAATTGTTTTGATGAAACTCCAGTTAAAGCTACATGAAGGACACATATAACATTGTTGGTCAATTAATATGGTAAACGTATGGTTTGTGAGAAAACAATCTTAGCGTTGTGAAACGTATCAGGCTGTATTTAATATGTTCTTCATGCTAATGTGTTTATCATGGCTACAGACACACAGATGTCCAGATGTGTACGTGTGTACGTCCAACAGGGCTACCGGGACACATGTTAAAAATGACATACTCATTACAGCGCCACCTGTGGGCCACTCCAGACAATGTCTTTATGAAAAATTAAAAATGGCCTCTAGTTATGACCCGTCAGATAAATAAAATAAACCCTATATTTCTACATTTATTGGGCACTGATGCCAAGCATTAGTGCCAGAGTGCAACCTTTCCCATTGTGTAGAACATCTAAAGATAGCAGCCCTCTTACCAGTATTTTAATGGCCTAGCTTCCACCATTTTGATTTGATGTCAGCGGCACAATATGGGCATTAGTTAAAACCTTAGTTGTAATGGGACTTTCAAAGTGTGTTATAGTATAATATCCCATCATTTTGCCACCTTCCATAACCGCTTTTCCAACACAGTTTAAAATGTATGCAAATGCTTCTGTTTAAGAGCCATTTCTCCTGCGGTGATTCAGAAAACGTTCTGTTTATTTAAAGATCTCTGAAAATGTGTTGTGTAGGCAGCAGCAACACATTCCAATTAATATTTCTATTAATAAACGGTATAATTAGCATTACTCGGTTCTACACTACCAGTTATGATCGGTATGACGGATGAGTCATAACGGGGAACAGGTTATCACGGCTGAGCCGTTAGCACAGTGTTCAACTCCGCCGAGCTGATGAGACATTGGCGGCCCGGCTGAGCCTGACAGCCTCCGATTGGTGGTCTGGCTCCAGGTCTCATAAAGGGTTCAGGAGGACACACAAATGCTGTGGCTCGGTTGATTATGAAGAACGCTCGCTGGTTCATCCGGCGTCTCTGTACAGCAGGAGATACATCGGGTGCCTTTGCCTCGTGCAGAAAACAGCCCTGTGTCGGCGCTGATCCGAAGCCTTTCCGGTACCGCTCTCCGTTGATTGGCCACTTGCTTTTACAAACGCCCCTTCACTTCTTGCAGCCAGCTTGCTTCACCCGATTGCCAGAGAGAATGATTCAGCCCACTGCAGAGATACCGGCTTTGGGATGACTTTCTATGAAGCCGCTGTTTCCTTCAGATATCATGGCACCTCGGGGATATTCACCCGAGTCCCGCCGGCCATCTCCAAGATGTACTCGTCAGATAAAACGCCACGCGTCCAAGTGTAAACATTCAATGTTATTTACTTGCTGCCTTGTGTGCTCTTCGCTCTGCTTGTCTTATCAGTGTTTTCAGTCCCCAGGACTTTCTCGCGAACTCGTCTGTAATGCCTGATGTGATTTGAGTGCAGCAGAATTTAATATTTCAACATTCACGTCAGTCGTCGTTTTTACAGACATCTCTAAACCCGTGGCAGACTACGTGGCACAGGGTTAAAAGGACAGCTAAAATCTGGATGAGAGGTTATGTGAGGTTTGTGCCTCTCTGCCTTCGACGCTGTTTTGACCAATGCATTTTTTATTAGCATTGTATCACGTTTCTACTAACAGAACCTGAACAACGCTGCGAGACTCCATCTACAGTTTTTAACTGCAGTGATACAGCTACGACTCTGATGGTTTAAAAAGAGAATGTCTGACAAACACCACTTCCTGTGAAAGTTAGTCAAGACAAAACGAGAACAGACACCGCGACTAGCAACATGAAAACATGTTTCTGAACTATAGCGTAGTTACTCTCTGGGAATATATGATCTGCTTAATACAGAAGGTTTGTAAGGACTGCTGTCATTTAAACAGCCCGTTGTGATGAACTGTTCTATTGTAATGTCCCCATAAACCACAACAAGACACCAATTCATTAGGATCATGACCTAGTTAGTACAGTGGCTGAAGGATCTATCTGTGCCGTTTGAACATTGAGGCCAATCTTCGTTGAATGATTTGAGTCTATCATTTGACAACGTAGGCAACAAACAGTATCGCATTAATGTAAATTAACGTCAATTATCCTGCCATTTCCTGAACCCGAGCAGGAAATAATGTGGCAATCTTCCTTCTTGAGAAATGGCCTATTACATAATGTATCGTTACAGAGCATTTTACTTTTTTTTTATTTAACCAGGTAGGCAGATTGAGAAAAAAATCTTGTTTGTAGTTCTGGTTAATTGTGACAATGGTGTACGCCTGCCTCTTCTCATCACCCGCGTCAGCATTTGAGCTTAACTTACTCTTGTTTTATTCAGCCAAGGTTACTTTGGCTGGGTTTGATGCTGCTCTCTGTCTTATAGCGATGCCCTATGATTGATGTGGCTCTGAACAGGCCTTGTGTCCATTTTGATCTTCATTGGATTTATTATCTCAAGGGGGAGGGTGCACACTAGGTAGAAATGCGTTGCAAGTCGCAAAACAAATGTTGTCATCAATAATAATTGATTGAGTCTGTACTTCTTTTGTTCTGTCACAATGTCAGGCTCTGGGTTTGAGTAGACAATTGCCCCATCAATGAAACCCAATAACAGAACTGTTTATGGACTGTTTATATTTGGCCGTCACTTTGAAATGGTACCATGGTGGTATGTCTATTGTCTCAGACGGAGTGACTGGGAACGTTTTGTGCGGCAGCCAAGTTGAAGTGTGAACCAGACGTGAACCTCCTTCTGATCTCTGAACGTAGTTCAACTTTTTGTTCAATGTCAACGCCGTCCAGTAAACGCTTGATGCAAAATAGACCTGACCAGATTTGGGAAAGTGAGATTACACTTTCGTTTAATTGATTTACCGAAATTACTCACTAATAGAAGATGCAAGAAAATACACTAGTATCAGCATTTCATCAAATGAGATGAATTGAAAGTGCTTTGGCAAATCTGTGCTACATTTTGTTCTTAACAAATATACAACTAACATGAAATCGTGCAGTGCAGTGAAGCTAGTCTGTTATCAGAATGAATCGACTGCTTTTACTTTGTGTGACTGTACTGTCATAGAGACAGCATGGTCAGTAATGATCTGTTATCATCTCACAATAACACTGTCCCCTGTTCTCCAGTTCCTGTGCTTGAAGAACATCCGGACTTTCCTCTCGGTGTGCTGTGACAAGTTTGGCATGAAGAAGAGTGAACTGTTCGAGGCCTTCGACTTGTTTGATGTGCGGGACTTTGGAAAGGTAAACAACAGGATTCATTCTGTTCCTTCCTTTGGGAATATCATCTGTTTTCCCGTATGTGTCGTTTTGGGAATTCCATCTCTCAAGTGGAAATAATAATGTTACTGTTCACTGCTACCTGCATGGAAACACATTGATATGACATCTACCACAACGCAAATGATTATGTAAGGAGATTAATGTTGCCGTTTTAATTAAACCATCAATGTCTGTACGAGACAATACATAATTACAATAATTACTAATAATTACAAAATGACATGAAGATGACTTGGTTCATTATTCTGTTAGAACTGTTGGTGTCTGTAATGTCTTGTTGGTGTGTGTGTGTGTGTGTCTGTGTAGTGAGGTTAATATGTTATATATAGTTTGGGAAGCGAGTGAACTGGCGTCATTGTGTGGGAGGTTCCAGAGCAGACAGATTGACATACAGGATGTGTGGCGTTTGTGTCCTTGATAAGGATATGGGTGACATATCTGCAAGTGTGTGTGTGTTTGTGTATAAGAGTTACATAGAGAGACATAGAGTGAGTTAGTGTTTAGCAGACATACCGACAGACATAACTTAACATATTTCAGTCTCCAGGCAGCTCAGCTTGTAGTCCTTTGCTACAGATGGTTCTGGCGTATTGATTAACCGTTAACACCACCTGGCCTCACAACTCTTCACAACCACCCGAAACTTCTCACAACCACCCCAAACTTCTTACAACCACCCCTAACTCTTCACAACCACCCCAAACGTCTTACAACCACCCCTAACTCTTCACAACCACCCCAAACTTCTCACAACCACCCCAAACTTCTTACAACCACCACAAACTTCTTACAACCACCCATAACTCTTCACAACCACCCCAAACTTCTCACAAACACCCCAAACTTCTTAGAACCACCCCAAACTTCTTACAACCACCCCAAACTTCTCACAACCACCCCAAATTTCTCACAACCACCCCAAATTTCTCACAACCTCTTACAATATCTCACAACCACCACCAATTTATCACAACTTCTCTCAACATCTCCAAACCTCTCCATAACCTCACAACTAGCCCCAATCTCTTACAACCTGTCTTAACATATCCCAATCTCTCACAACCCCCCACCAACTCTCACAGCCACCTCGAATCTCTCACAACCCCACCCCCCCCTAACTCTCACAACCCCCCCTACACACTGAGGTGAGGCGAATCAGGCGATGTGGATGCGCGGTGCACATTAGGATACAGTAAAACCAGCTAGATACTGTATATGCCTATATTCTAAATATTATCAATATCAGCTCAACCTAATATTTATATAAAAGGCTTCAGCTGATGAAATGTGTTGTTGTGTAGCCTACTATTGCAAAATGCTGTTGCGAAAGAATGACAAAAACAAAGCTTCCAGATTCTGAATTAAGATTTGAATACCAACAAAATTGAACGAATAACCGAATATGTCTGGAAGTATTTGGGCCTTTCCTAATCTGTTGTCATGGTTGTTAAAGCGATCCAATTCCCAGTTGAACCAAGTGTCTGGTTTGTTGCCTCTGACCTTGTTGAACATATATCCGATGTGTCTCAACATTGTGCCCACTTACCTGCTATGCTGTCGGTTCTCCGAATGGCGCCAAAAGAGTACCGGCAGCCAGGGCAGCACTTTGGACTTTTCATCGGGTTCCTCAAAGCTTTCCAGAACAAAATGTACTGTGTGGCCGTTTCAGCGATGCTCTGACCCAGTCGTCTGGCTGTAACAATATGGCCTTTGTTAAAGTCACTCAGGTCTGTGTCCAACACGTTGACCACAATCACTGTTTGTTCGCTTACCATCTAATCTACCCCAGACCGTGACATGTCCCCGTGTAAGGAGATGGTCCACAATATTTGCTTTACCTGTGAACGGACATAATATTTTCACTCATCAGTGTATATGCAAATATAGTTATTCTCATCCTATAGTTTTTCCTGTCGTCTATAGAAAACAAAACTTGCAGTAGGAGCTGCCAATAGATTGCTGTTTAACCCTTTACGTGTTTAGTACTGATAGATTAATTCCTTAGTTGATCACACAACCACGTACTTTCTCTCTTTTTTGTCTCCCCTTTCTATCTTTCTTCCTGTCTCCCCTCCTCCCTCTCTCTTTCCCTGGCTCTCACTTCATTTATCTCTCCCTGCCTTTCTCATGTTTTGTCTGTTTCACTCCCATACTCTTTTATACATTCAATGTCTCTCTCTCACTTCTTCTCACTTTCCCTTCTTCGCCAGTGTATGTCGATATCTGTAATAAATATCTTTATTGTCTGTGGGCATTTCATTTTTTTTATTATTTTTTGTTAGACAAATAGTTGATGTTTTGTCATCTACCTCATAGTGCAAAATAGAATAGAAAGTTCTTCATTTTGAAGCGTTTTCATGCTTTTGTCTTGGCCCATACATTTAAATGGAACTTTCAGCAATGCGATATTGATTTTCATCTAGTCTAAAACTTCATAGTTCTCCCCTGTGCCAGGCTATGGATGGTGAAGAGTTACCTACGAAGCGCACTTGTTTTGACCAGGGTCTATAGGGTTGTGGTCT
Source organism: Dallia pectoralis (assembly GCA_029465975.1). NCBI lineage: Eukaryota > Metazoa > Chordata > Actinopteri > Esociformes > Umbridae > Dallia > Dallia pectoralis. The sequence continues at coordinate 15,077,722 of CM055733.1, read as the reverse complement.
AAATTTCTCTGACCCATATAGGGATTAGTGTGCCATTTGTGCTGCAAGCCGGGCTTTTCTGAGGGTAATGAAGTGAAGAGCACAGCAGATAGAACCGACTGCCAGTCATTCTCATGTCCCAGGAACTCTGAGAAACGAGGGCTTAGTGGTCCTCACATGCCAAACAGAAAAGACCCAGGACAATGGTATTGAATAAAACATCCCCGTGCCTTATGTAGTACAGAGTAGACGGTGGTTTTGAGTACCTTCGGGACAAAAGCTGTGTCTTTCAGTCGTAAACATGGGTTTAAAGGGTTTTCATATGATATAAGAGGGCCGTCTGTCTTTACGGGGCTGGCATGCCTTGTATTGTATTGTTATCGATTGCAGATTAATGCAACTGCTGTCTAATAGATAGAGATGATGGGTGTTTGTCATGATGACCTGTTGCTACGGAACAGGAAAGTGCTTTTCTCGACGCCTGCTGTCACAGCTGTGTGTGCTCTGTGGGACCCTGTGTTTGTCTGCTAAAATGCGCTGTTTTTATTTGCCATGCGCTCACACACCCTCGGATTGGGGAAACACACACATGCGATCTGCAGTTGTTTTTTCCACTTCATTGGAAAACATCTGTTTGGCACATGTGTCATGTTAACATTCTCGGGAGCATGTGAATGAGGTGTGTGTGTGTGTGTGTGTAAGGGAGTGTTATGGGGGGGGGTCCTTAATTGGTAGAGCTTGGTGCTTGTAACGCCAGGGTAGTGTATTTGATTCCTATGGCGGGCCAGAGTGAAAAAATATAAAAAGATATCAGCTCGCTATTGTAAGTCTCTCTGAGCTTCATATGAGGGATGGTCTGAGAGAATATGGAAGGTTTGAAGAGGCCAGAAAGCCGCTCTAAGATTACCTGTGGAGAAAGCTTAAGCATTTCATATTATAGAAGGAATACACAGCAATTAATGACGATGATGGCAAAATTATAGATTTCTCGTCTGCTGGTTACTATTAACACGGTAAAACAAAGTTTCACACATACTTTCTACTGTATTAAATGTATTCCTATGAATAGACCTAACCTAAAGCTAGTCAATTACAAGATTTCTTATGAACATAGCCTGTTAGCACTTTCACTTCTGTTTAAACATCAGCTGATTGGAGATGACTCAGTAGAGCAGTTGAGAACACATGCACTCATATATGCGTTGGGTTTGATGGGAGTGTTATTTTCAGACACACAGAAACCACAGCTGTAGATGACATACCAGAGTCTCCAGATGATTCAGCCGTGGTAACACGGGCGCAGTTCAACCAGGGATCGTTCTCCTTTGGTTGGACACCTTCTATCATGTCTCCTATGTGCAGTACTGTAGCAAAGGCAACGTTTGCCCCGTGCTCCAGTTAGGTGACGCAGTACTATGCGTTAAATACTTTGTAAAGGGCGACTGTTAAAAAGAAACAGCAGCAAGAGCACATATAGACACATTTCAAATGAAAGATGTATTTTCCATGAGGACGTCTCAATTATTTATAACTAATTTGTGCCAGTCCAATTTTTCGGCGTTCCCTCCAGAAGTCTTTCCTGAGAGTCAGAAATATTTTATTAGGAATTGCAATAGTATAATTGCTAGTGGCGTGTAACGATACTGACATACTTATGTTATTACGTTTTCCGCACAAGCATCATTCAGGACACAAATTTCAGAAGATGCCCCAGCTTCATCTCATCTCTTCAACTCATCCCCCTGTCTCACATTCTCAACCCCGGGTGACCCGGCCGCTTTGCTCCTCACGGAGATTAAACTGTCTCAGGACACATGAACAGAGGTGTAGACAAATTGAATTATGAAGCACTAAAACGAAACGTCTTCACTCACTCTCCCTCTCTCTTTGCGTCCTTCTCCTGCTCAGAATCTCTATGACGGAGGCAGTGGTACCCTTCAGCTTGACCTCCACCCGCACGGTCAGGCCAGCGGATGCTCAGGGGTTCAGTATCAGATAACAGCTGCTGGGTAATGGATCCTTATGGGACAGCACGTGCCATTTGGCCCTGCTACTGGGCAGGCAAACAGGCAGGCAAACAGACAGGCATGTAGGAAGTGGGAGGAACTGACTGACAGACAGACAGACAGGCAGTGCCGTGGTCTGAGTGTGCACAGCCACGTGAGGAAATAACTTCCCGCACTTTCTAAGAGAAAAAACACTTTGTTGGCCTCGCAATTAAAATGAGTTCCACATCTCCACGTGTAATTAATTGATGAGTATTGAGTATAAGTGTCTTGTTTATATTGTAGTTGTTATGTCAACGTCTTTATGGCGAAAGTTGGAAACATGATAACAGGATAAAGCTGTGACTCTGACTGATGTCACACAGCAGGACATCTGGACATCTATATTATTCTCACGGCTGCTAATGTATCAGGTGGGGATTTTTAAGAGCGAGCACACAGATCCATGTACACACACATACACACACACAAAGTTTCTGTGCTTTTTTCTCTGCGTCCTCCTTCCCAGCTGTGCTCCAGAAACCCAGTCAGTCAATCTGCTCCAGGGCTATCTTCTCTCCTCTTCTCTTTGGTGTTTCACACGTCATCAAAGCTCCACTTTGATGAATCCCGGACGAGCCCCTCCTTGATCTTTGCGCTATATATTCTGCTGTTTGTCCCTTAATGCTCATTCAACATTCCATGTAGCGTTAAAGCATGGCTGAGAGATTACCAGACAATGTGGAGTGGATTTCACTTCTCATCCTGTATTGCTTGAAGAAGTGGAGTAAACCGGCGGACGCAGTAGTCTTTAGGTAGACTAGAAAATAAATCAGCCAGCAGAGAGGAGACCAAGGTCGCCATGATCATTTGGGGGCCAGAACAGGGGTGTTAATTCTTGTTTAATGTACCCAGTACAGAGGAGGTGGAGGGTAGCGTGGGTTCAGTGGAATAATTCAGTCCCAGATGGGAGCTTTATTGCTAGACGGAGAATTGTCTCATCTCCCAGCTGCAAGATATGGCCGGGAGAGAATCAGAAACTAAAACGTTGAATTGCAATACTCCGATGCAAAATAGAACACAGTCAAATATTTATTCTAGACTCAGTGTGTGTGTGTGTGTGTGTGTGTGTTTCAGTCATGTAGTTAATTGGGCAAACCCATCTTGTACAGTGCCTGATCCCCCTTTGCCTTCATAAGAGCCTGTCATCTCCCAAAGCTCCACAGCGATGCGTATCCGTCCTGACGCCATGGATCCATGTGTGCCGGTAAAACAATCCCCACACTGTTATACCATCAGCATGCACAATCAACACTAGGCAGTTTGGGCCTATGGTTTCTATCCTTATTACGCCATTCACCTGATACACCGGGAACGAGGATTTATTTAACCAGGCAATGTTTTTCCACCTGTCAAATTAAGTGATTTTGGCGCTCACGTTGCCATTGGAACGCATTTCTTTCATTCGACATGGCTCCGTGACATACTTGGAAGGACGCTGGATTCTTGACATTTATATTTTTCGTTTGCCATACCCATCTTGGTAACCCGAGTCTCTGTATGTCTTGGATGACAAGGTAGTTGTTCTACCTCGGAACTAATATGCCGGGAACCAACAATCATACCCTGATCCAAGTTGTTTTTGTCAATCGTTTGGACCTATATAACCCAGATGGTCTATGCTGGGGATAGATCATACACACATCATACACACAGAGCATGCACTCTACCACTGAGCTACACCAACTCCACCATGCATTCTTGTCTTTGTGTCAGTCTATGCACACCATCCATAGTGGAACTGTCAGACATGACTAATGCCCCTTGGCTCTATCCTGTCTCCCATTCCAGATCACGCTCCCCTGCTGCCTGCCTCAGTCCTGCATGTTATGTGCTAGCATGCGCCAGACATCTGGATGCATGAGCCTCTATGTGTTTTATTCACACAGCGTGTGGGTGGGTAGACTGTGTGTTTGAATGTGTGTGTGTGTTTCACCCCCAGTTCTAATCACCAGGTCAGTGGAACATGGATGGGAGAGGAGAGAGTAGGAAAGGCAGTTGGACGTCCTTCCTTCCTGATCCAGGCAGTTCTCTCCTGTGTGTACGTTGTCCTCTTAAAGGCCATTTCTGGGGCTTCCTCGTGCTTATTTTGGCAGGGCTTAGGCCCTGGAGGAAAGCTGTGTGTGTGTGTGTGTTTGTGTGTGTGTGTGAGTGTGTGTGTGTGTGTGTGTGTGTGTGTGTGTGTGTGTGTGTGTGTGTGTGTGTGTGTGTGTGTGTGTGTGTGTGCGTGCGTGCGTGTGTGCCTGTGTGCCTGTGCGCTTGCACACGTGTAAATAAAGACAGGGCTGCAGACCCTTATTGGGACCGGCTAAAATAACATTTTAATTTTGCCCGAGGGCGTAGCCTTACGTCACGTCACCACGAATACTGTATGCATGTTGTCTGGCTTGTTTATAGGTTAATGGCACAAGATGAAATAGCAGTTGACCACAAAACATGAAGAACATCATGAATAACACCAGACACATGTTAGACATTTAACTGACACAAAAACGTGTGTGTTGTTTCATGCTGGCGTGATCAGTCCTCTTCTGCATGGCTGAGTATCTCCAACTCGTTCCCTCTGATTGGTGGCATGACATTAAAAGCCTGATTACACACCGCTAATAGCCAACAATAAGCACAGAAGTGTACAAGAGCTGATTATTATTGATGATTTCCTATCACTTAAGTGCAATAATGTGAACAATTTCTGAGGGGGTCTGTTCTCTGGGCTGAGTACAATTCACAGTTGGCTATCTATCGAAACGTCAGGGCAACTAGATATGCTGCACTCCCCGTTCTCGTGTGACTGTATGTGTGTGTGTGGGTGTGTGTGTGTGTGTGTGTGCGTGTGTGCGTGTGTGTGTGTGTCCATAACCCTGTCGCACTTCACCCTTCATTTGAACATGAGACACAGAAAAGACAGTGTGTCTTTGCTGTATACTATTTGTGGCACAACAATGCTTAACTCTGTACCGGTATGTGGACATGCTTGTTAGATGCACATGTAGTCATTATACACAGTCGTGTGTCTTTAGGATAGGAAGTACATAGGATTCCTAACCTCATGCAATAGCGTGACAGAACGTTATATTTAAAAATACATCCTAATTAAAGGTGCTAGTTTCCAGCCAATGAAGGATCAGGTACGTCATGTTGGCGAAAGCTGTCCAGCTCGCAAATTTATGTCATTTTTCTGTTGCCCGATAATTTTGCAACCACATACAATAGATATTCTATCAAAGCTCATTTCGCCAACTTACACAATATCTACAGCTAATAAAATACCTCACCATCACGTATGTTTACAAAGTCTGTGGTGAAAACCGTGAACATGAATTTACAATGAGCTTGCCTCAATGTCAGCAGAACCCAGTTTAGGTCATGTCCATTACAACGTTTGCATGGTGAAAAGGTTGAGGTGTTTTAGGAGGTCCTAAATACGGTCAGTGCCAGGACTGTCCATAGATGTTTGGATTGTTTACATCTTTCATACTCCAGGATCTCCCCTCGAGACTCCATTTCACCCACCCCTGGGTTCGCTCCGAGATAAGCTGGCGAACCAAATAAACAATAATCTTCAATAACTTCAACTCCTTCGAACATCTTACATTCCTTCTGTGCAATCTGTCATAAGGGACATTGGCTCCTCTCATATTTAAAATATGAAAGACAGACACAGATGTGTAATCACTGGAAGCATTTATGCTTTTTGATCTAGTTTTAGAGAGCGTGGCATAACAACCTAGCGGCAACACACTTCGTTTTCTAGAATAATTATTTTGTCAGATGTGTAGTGGCAACGTGGGCGCGAATGTGCATTCATACACTGACGACCGCATCTACCATGCAAGGCGACCGCAGGCTCACCAGGAGCAGCTGGGGTTAGGGGTCTTGCTCATGGACACCTCGACAATTTCCCAGGAGGAACCGGGGATCGAACAACCAACCTTCCGATTAATAGACAACTGACTAAACCCACTGAGCCACTGCCGCCCCCGCTGTCAGTTGAAATGTGTGGGACTTTGAAAGCTAATCGGTAGCTGTCGTGTATTAGCGCCATAACACATGAACACAGGCTTATATAATGTTGTGTACCGTCGCTATGAGATCACAGCAATTCATCCTGCTCTTATTGCTGCAGAAGCTGGTTTCAAATAAGGAATAAGTCATCTCAGGGTTTTCTGATATTCTGCCAATATACCGTGGCTAATCGATTGCGTCTTGGAACAACTTCTAACCATCGGCCTCAAACCACATGTCCACATATTTTAAAGGAAGACAAAGCAGGTCGGCAATAGATGATGATACTGTTTTTACTTAGTGACATGTATCAATTTGTTTTTCTTAAACATAATTAGTCTGATATTTGTCCAGCAATAGCAATATTTTCCCAAGTATGCTGTATATTTGGAAGTGAATTGAGAAATAAATGTGGACTAAACTTAAAAATACGTATAGGGTATCTAGGAGTGTGAAACTGTTAACACATATCTAAAAGGAAGGGCAGTGGTGTCATCAAAATATGACAATGTCTAAAAAACATGCTGTGGCAATGTAAAAAGCTTTCCACATTCTTAGAGCATTTGGTTTCACAATTTTACCTTCCTTAAAATAGAATCACAAGATCCTCGTGATTATTCTCATCAACCGGTAGTTCCCCTGTGTTACGAACACAAAAGGAACATGGAAAAATGCACAGAAATACTGTATTTCCATTGCATGTTTTCTAGTAATAGAAAACCCTAACTCATGGTGTAGATGACTCACATATCATGGTGAAACCATGAACGCTCTCTTGGACCCACATCAGCGGATACCCAATCATGAACAACAGAAATGAGTGTTTCACTGTGTGTCAAAATCGCATGAACAGTAGTATGATAAGCACGGTGTAGACAGACCTGACCAAACATGGAGATGCCTCGGTTTTCACTGTCTTCCATTGAATAGGAAGGTTGATATGATCAGACTTTTCTCTAGACTCTTCAGATAATTCTTCACACACTATGTTAGCAGTTCACTGAGCCTGGCAATAGAGATTCGAATGTGACTGAAACCTTTTTCATTTTCTCATGTTTGCCTCAAAATATATTCCTAAATCATGGGCATTGTTTTAACGGGAGCTCCTTTAGGCAGATTCCCAGAACACAACTGTACAGTTCTGAAAAACGAAGAATGTTACAAAAACCGTGTTTGTATCTACGGTATATTAGAAAAACCTGATTAATAAGGTCAGAACACGATCAAAGTAGCCGTCCCAGACTCAGTAGACAGGATCACATTGTTGTTGTTATTTCGTTTGGCTTTGTAGACCTTTGAATTTATAGTCATATCCAGTAGTTAGTTCTGACAAACATTGTTAGTGGGATTGACAGATGAGGCTCGTAAAATATTTGACAAACTGTGACAAATAGCCGCTTCCCAGACATTGTGAATAGAATATTCCAGTGTGTTGATTGGCTGCTGTCTGGCTTGGGCAAACACTGACTGACAGACTGACAGGATGTAGAGAGGCAGAGAAAAACGAACGAACAATCAGATGGATGGATGGATGGAGAGACGGAAGGTCAATCAATCAGGTATTTGTTTCAGTTGGCTGGTTGGACATATGTCTACCCAAATTATATTCATACTAAACGGAGAGACGTTTGTAGCCAATGAGAGAACTCGTGACATTTCCAATGTAACACTTTCCCTCGAAATGTGTTAGTTTAGATTTAAACGTTTAAAAGTTATCAGTTTGACCTTCGTGTTTTTGGTTTTGACTTGAAACGTGCAGTCCATTGGACATATTGTAATCCACTTAGCCACTTACCCACACCCATTAGGGCCTCTGAACCGTGTTGTGATAAACCCAGACCCTAGATTCCCTACTCAGCACTACAGTATCAAAGCTATAGAACTAAAACATATGGATTTTTACTGTACCGACCCTTAAGGAGATCATATATACTGTGCAGTCAGGATTCCTGCTCTCTCTTGTTCAGTTAAAATGTCATCATTTCAAGTTTCCACCCCCTCAAATGACTCTACAAGAAGCTACATTCTTGTGGCTTTGAAACAGCAGTGAGTTAAGTACACTACTAGACTTTGTGATTGTACTGGGATACGGCTCTGGACGCCTAAGTCCTCAAAAGTCAGAGCATTTTCTTCTCCCAAAACTCCCTTCTGAGTAGCCGGTTGTTTTATGCCGTCCTGCAGAGTATAACATGTGAGCTGACATTTTAATACAAGTTTAAATTAGATTGTGGTCTCCACTGGATGGGTTGAATGTCCTTAAGTGTTGAAACTTTAGATATGTGTTTTATATGATCACTGAGCAAATCCTCTCGATGACGGTTAGAGAGTAGATACTGTCAGGACTGCTTGGTGACCACGGCACAATATTTAACCATACTCCTATGGTTTAATCAGCCATCAGTCTTGAGCCAGGAGGAACACAGCTAAATGAAGCCCTTTGAAATGACATGGAAACGCTGTGGGGACAAATGATGTGGGGAATGGAGACGCAAATCTCTTCATTACACCCCCCCCCCCCCGGATAAATTAGCCAAGACTGGGTGTGTTTTTCACATTTTACGGTGAATAGTTTGTACAAAATGTGCAAGTGATGTCATGAGTCATGAGTCGTCATAGAAGCTATTTTCATATTGGTTGTTGACAATGTTTCATTCATTAAAATCGTTGTTAATCTTCACAACATACTCAAACCCAATATATTTCCCCCTGTTTTTATAACATCCCCCTTGAAAGTGTGGAATGTTGTGTGTTGATAAAAATGTTGTGTGTTGGAAAATCTAAAGAAAATCTGCATATCTTTAAACTGTGAAATACCAAATAGTAGGACTGAACATGTATGAATAATTAAACGGAGTCTGGTAGCAACACTGTGTAACTAGAATGTGTGAGTGTGTGTGTAATGTGTATGTGGTATGTGTGTATGTGTGTAAATGTGTGTGTATGTGTGTGTGTGTGTGTGTATGTGTGTGTGTGTATGTGTGTGTGTGTGTGTGTGTGGGTGTGTGTGTATGTGTGTGTGTGTATGTGTGTGTGTGTGTGTGTATGTGTGTGTGTGTGTGTGTGTGTGTGTATGTGTGTGTGTATGTGTGTGTGTGTGTGTGTATGTGTGTGTGTGTGTGTGCAATGGTGAGCAGGATTGGATCCGGTCAGTCATTTCAGTTATCAAGTGTTTAAGCAATCTAATGTTGTCCGAATAGAAGCGTTATTAGAACCTGCTGGTATGGAAACCGTACAATACAAAACCACCAAACACGTCTGCCTACATGGGCTCAGATAGAAAAGAAATCACATTGTATGTATATCCACTATATGACCATAGTGTAGCCTGTGCTCTCGTGTCAGCGTCCATCTCCTACCCCCCACAGTCCACTTTCCATTGACCTTGTTAGCGCATCCTCTCACTGGTTGTTAGCAGCGACAACAATGGATTTGCCACGGTTGCCATGGCGTTTGGTAGATGAAGGTTAGAGGTCATCTCATGTAGTCATCTCTGTATTATTTTGTACACCATACTGGAGGAGTTGGTGTAGCTCAGTGGCAGAGTGCATTATCAATCGGCCAACCTGGTTGACTAAAAATAAAATAAATAAACAAATAAATAAGCAAATACTAATTATGTAAGTATGAGAGTAGCTACTGTATATATATATTATATATATTATATAAGAAGACAAATGCTCAAAGGCCTGTGGGCATTTTTATTGTAGATAGTGTGCGATTGTGTGAGGAATAATTCAGTTATTCATAATGTCCACATATGAATTGGTTGTGATATACAGTCCAGCAGTTGCACCCGGTAACTTGTCTAATCCCGGCAGACCCGGTGCCCTGTCACTGGTGCTGAACCTACGGCGTCCTGGCTCTCTAATAACATTCATAGAAACACATTTGTCCTTCTCTCAGCATTACAGCCAGGGTCATTGAATAATAGAGATAGGAAACTGTCACAGGTCCGCCTGGTGAGCAGGAGCAGCCAAACCCATTAGACAACGGCACACTGTCTCCTCTTTAGTGTGCTACTTCATATCATAACTCTGTCATGCATCCATCTGAAGTAGGACACCGGATATAGGGCATAATGGGCCATTTGGGAAGCAGCCAATGTGCCAGTGCAGTTGGGTGAGGGCTGTGCCCGGAACAGTCCTACTGGCATACATGGTATGAATCCCAAACACGCCTGTGTGTGGATCTGACTGGACAACAGTAAGGGGTAGAGTTGTTTCAATATGCTATCTGTTGTAATTCTATACAGGTTTCTGTTTTTGATGATGGGTGGGGGGTGCATTTTTTTCTCAGTTTTATTTGACCGAGACATTGGGTCGAGATGGAGGAGACAGTGGGTCGAGATGGAAGAGACAGTGGGTCGAGATGGAGGAGACAGTGGGTCGAGATGGAGGAGACAGTGGGTCGAGATGGAGGAGACAGTGGGTCGAGATGGAGGAGACAGTGGGTCGAGATGGAGGAGACAGTGGGTCGAGATGGAGGAGACAGTGGGTCGAGATGGAGGAGACAGTGGGTCGAGATGGAGGTCACTGCAGGATGAGCAGTGGGCTGGTTCCAACTCATGCTACAGCAGAATATGTTTAACTGGACTTAAGGCACTGGTCTGTGTGTTTCTGGCTCCAAGTCATCACCTAGATCGAGGGTTGAGGGTTTTGTCGTTTCCATGTGGAGTGTTGAGTGTGAGAGGTGGAGTGTTGACATGCCTGTAATTTATGAGGTGATTTGCTGATAATTCAATAAATCAAACCTGAATTATAATGTGCCATCAATAATCCTGAATTATAATGTGCCATCAATAATCCTGAATTATAATGTGCCATCAATAATCCTGAATTATATTGTGCCTGTGTACTCTGATTTAAATGGCACCCTAGGCTGGGCAGATATTTCCATTTTGAGTTAAACAAACCATATTTGACCACACTCATTTTTCTGTTCACACATCTGGAGTGATTGCCATTATTCTAGTTAGGTACAGCAGACGACGTTAATGTAACATTCACTTAAATAAAAATGGTACACAACATGTTTAAAATTGAATTTAAAATTGAGATAAATTAATTCTACTGCGGCAGATATTACTGAGAGCTGGTGCGGGTGCAGAAGTCAGTAGCCACGCTCGCCATTTGAAAAGCAAACATAGCTCAAGAAAACAGCTGAAAACACCTATATATTTATAGAAAATACAATTTAAAAACCTTGCCTGTATACTACCAAAACAAGCAACCAACCAGGGAGCCTATTTCATATTTCTGTCCAAATCGGCGTTTCCAGACCAGTGAGCCTCCGCTCTTTGCTTTATATTCACGTGGATGTCATGAACAGGCTTATAAAATATATGCAGCTTCGCTCGCTGTTGTTTTGTGGGAGATAAATGTGCTGTGGCTGGTAGTGGTGGTGAATAAAGATAACTAGTGGTCCACCACGTTTTCGGCCTCCTTAATGGCCCGCCTGTGTGGAACAGTCCTGAGGGAACAATAAAGGCTGATGATACACGGGTGTGACTCTATGTGTGGTTGGTGAATGTGGAGTGAGCATTTGGTAATGTTTGGTAATGTTTGGATGTGTGATGCTCGGTATGTGTGCCGTATGAGTGTGTGTGTGTCTGCATGTGTGTCTGTGTGTGTTTGTATGTGTGTCTGTGTGTATATGTGTGTGTATCTGAGTGTGTGTGTATGTGTGTGTGTGTATGCATGTGTGTATGTAAAATGCTGCGCTTTTACATACACACATGTGCATGTGTGTCTGTGTGTGTGTGTGTGTTTATGTGTGTGTGTTTATGCATGTGTGTGTGTGTGTGTGTGTATGCATGTGTGTATGTGCATGTGTGTCTCTGTGTGTGTGTGTGTGTGTGTGTGTGTGTGTGTGTGTTTATGCAT